>JAWPHD010009415.1:0-104146 GCA_037043455.1 Cyrtodaria siliqua | reverse complement strand
CCCCTAATTATTATAATAATTATTACGGATTTAAATATGATGGTTTAAACGCAAAGTACGGGCCAATAAACGCAAAGACACCATTATGGTAACGCAAAAACACGAGAACATAAATGAGGTTGTGTTTATATAGTTGTTATTTTTTAACGTTATTAAGTAAGTAATATAATAAATACATAAACAATTCAAATAGTAAAATATCGAAGAGCAAAGACAGCGCTAGCGTGCAACAACTTTGACAATGTAAATTAAACGCAAAGACAACACAAAAAAGTATATATTGTTATCTATGGATGATTGTCTCTAATGTATTTTTAGTTATACAGTTATTTGATTATTGATAAAATATAAAGCATATAAGTGTGTTTGTATGTGTTTTTAATTCCAATCTAATTTTATCACTTTTCTATAAACGATGACGCATTACATTTTTAAAACAATAATATGGTTGTCTTTTACAGTATTACCTAAAAGAATGTGTAATACTGCAAACGTTACAAACTTGATAATTATTCTTTATTAATGCATTACCTTATTATCGTGCTCAATTGATAATGTTAAAAAGCATATTGCCGACAATATAACCGACACACTGTCGATTTAGTTTTAATTAATTGCAAATGATAAATATGTTTAGTTACAGGGGGCAATTATTAGTAAGTACTTGTGTTTCCTGTTTGTTAGTGTTTTATCGCGGCCATCATAGATAATCAAGTGACAATTAATGATTTACTCTTCACAATTGTTTGTTGCGACGTGCATACACAATAGATCAGTGTGTGTACATACATATAAGTGGTGACAAAACAATAATTCATCCAAAATTAAAACAAGGGCTATCATCAAAAGTTAGGTTCATTTTTATATTGTTATTAATTAATTGGATTTTTTACTGTGTTTATAGTTTCATTTGTGATTGTCTTTCATTTACTGGAATTATATAATAGTGTTATTCGAACAATTTCTGGATTTAACGCAATGCCAACTTTGTTTTTAGATCCGCTTAGCAGTGTTAGCCTATATATTTACTGTTTAGTAGTTACAAATCAGTGGCCTTGTGTTGTGTATTCTGAAAAGTGTATTCTTTGTTCTGTGCAATGTGATACATGTAAGAAATGGGTCCAGGCTTCCTGCAATTGCCTAACCAGGGGCGTAGCCAGAGCCTTGGGAGAGAGTGCAGGAGGGGGTGTCCCCCTACCTGGCTGGTGGGGTCCGGAAAATTTTGAAAATTGAGTGCAATTTCGGATGTTTGTGGCTTTCATTTGAGCTAGATTTTGGAGGGTCCATTCATTAAGTGTGTTTTTAATAAATAGAAAAAAAATCACCGCGATGTAAACATCATTCGGAATACCAAGAAGATAGCGATAATATACCGACAAGAAAAAGAGATAAACGAGAAAAATCAAACTGTATACCTTCGCTGTAAAAGAAGCGGCACACACTGGCGAATACTGGATGTAATGTATTTTTAGCACAATACAAGAAAATAAAAAAAAAAAATGTTTTTGGAGTAAGAATAGTGCCTCACCCCCCTACCTACCTTCAATTTTTATTGTTGATTTGAAAAAGTAAGCACTTATATTTTTTCACATTCGATTTTCTAGAATACTCCCGGGCGTACAGGAGTATGCCTAAATACGGACCTGCTAACTGAAAAGGACTTAGAGTACCTTTCTGGCGCATTTCCGTTTATGTGCAACAAGTGCGTCCTTTCAGCGGATGGAGGCGTATACGACTACCACAGCGCAGTTCTCCGGTTGCAAGAAGTGAGTGATAGTGTATTCTAACACGACCTCCGCATTTTTTCATATAAACATGGAAGAGAGACAGCTGTATGTTATTTAAGAAATAATAAATATGTACCTGTCGTTCGGATGCGAGTAATCAAATTTAAGAAATAATAAATATGTACCTGTGTTTTATCGGTGAATAAAATACAGTGAGTCGTTCGGATGCGAGTAATTAAATCACGTAACGCACTCGTGATTTAATTACTACGCATCAGAACTCCTACCTATTTTTTATTCACCGATAAAACACAGGTACATATTTATTATTTCTTAAATAACATTAAACACGTAAATGGAATGTAGCGACACAGCCAAACAAGCTATTATATTGTTCGTTTTGAAAAACTTGCAAAAACAAAAAAGATGTGACCATTTGAAGTTTGTTCTAAAATAGATAGCAGTGATTTGCTGTGCTTTAAATGATATTTATCAATATTCCATATATGGTCATATGGATCTATGAATTCCATATATGGTCATATGGAACTATGACATCATAGAACTATGACATCATACTTTTCAAAATGGCGGCAGAGAAACTAGAGAGAACTGAATAATTGGAATTATAAACAATATTGAGTAAGAAGGTTCTTTCTTACTAGACACATTCTTACACGACGTATGAACCCACAACATTTCGATCCTGTTTCCGATGGTCTACCACTAGACTACAGCGCTCCTTAGCTGCAGGATTGAAAGGTTCTGGGTTTAATTCCCGCCATGACCATATGTGTTGTGTCCCTGAGCAAGACACTTTATCTGCATTGGTCCTACCACCCAGGAAGACATCGAGAGTGATTAAAATAAGAACACAGAACTTTTGTAAGTATAATCGATGTAAAATAAGTACTAAATAATAATGAAGGTTATGTAGAAAAAACTTTAAACGTAGCACCGCAAGACTAAAGAGCCTTTGTTACGTGTCCCTTTAAAATAAATTTCTCTCCAACAACATTTAAAGTATTTAAACAAATGCACAACCCAACTTTACCTTTTTAAAATGAACTAAATCAATTATGTCCCTTTGATTTTTGTGAAAACTAGTTATTTATTACTTCCCTTTATTTAACTGGTAATTAAACAAAGGAGACATTTCTTTTTATTGAATTGAAATAATATATTGGTAAAGTGTTTACTATGTACTTATTTATTGGAAGTTTACAAACATAATTTCAGATTGCAGTAACATTTACAATACAGTAGTGAAGTTGTTTATATCATATATGAATATCCCGTTTCAAACGTATACTGCAATTCAATGAAAATGAAACTTAAACAGTCGTTGAAATTGAAACTCTTCTTCAACCGGATTTAATTTGCAATCCTCTCAGCAGGACAAATCAAACACAGAAATCAAACACAGAAATTAGTCAAACTTATGGTGCAGAGTAAGTACATCAAGACTAATGGCGTGTCAATGGACAAAAAGTTCTAAAACTAACACGCCAAATAACGTCAAAATTACAATGTATATGTGCCAATTAAAAGCCAAGTTTCTTCAAATAACTGAATATGCGTAAAGCTCGTATTCGAATGACCCTTTGAAATAATCTATACTGAGCACAAATAGAAACGTCTCTCCCTGTTTCAGTAAAGATTTCCAGAAATCCAAAAGGGTTAGTTATAAATCATAATCAAACATAAAGTTTATTCATTTGTGGATCGATATCAATTCACTAACACCAGAACTTTCAGTGTAATACTCTGGCGAAGAGTCGGTAATATCAGACGCTCGTTATGTAACGTTTAGGACATCGAGTTTAATTCAGAATGTGTCACCTGCATTAATTATCGTTAATAACGAGTGTGACCACCATTTGCACGAATTGAATAAGATTTTATAGTCGCACCAACAGCTAAGGTCATATGGCGACTTTCCAGCTTCTACTGGTGGAGGAAGACCCCAGGTGCCCCTCCGGGCAATTTTCGTGCACGGGCGGGCACCTGGGTAGAACCACCGACGTTCCGCAAGCCAGCTGGATAGCTTCCTCATATAAAGATTCCTAGGCCCCTGAGGGATCGAACCTACAGCGGTGAGGGGCAAGTGATTGCAAGTCAGAGACTCTAACCACTCGGCCACGGACGCCCCCATTTGCACGAATACATTGCATGTATATATATAACCTTAAAGGGACTGGAGGCGATCTGGAAGAGGTAAATAGTGCCAATTCCAAATTCAAAATTAAATTAAAATTGTGCTGCAGTTTCATCTAAAACGTACGAATGCATTAAATGATCCACTTGTGACCGTCATTTATATTATTATTTTTGGCAATGTTTGGAGAGAAAAAACACAACGAGCGTTCTTGTTTTGTTTTTTTTGTTAAATCATCAACTAATGGAGCTCATATGTAGCTTCTATTGCTGATTAAGACCTCGATCTAAACAACAAGAGCCTTATAGTATCACAAAATAATAGAAAAGCATAGTATACATACCAACTATATATATGTGTACGCCTAACACACGCAGGGAGAATTTGATACGTATATACACGTATGCTACACTGTTTCCTTTAAATAACGAAATATATAATGTCTCTCTCACTTTCCCACCCTCTTCATGTGATACTTTCGGTGGCAGTATTATTAGCTAGTATTCATATTTGCTTTTTACATGTAGATTTGCTCAGAGTAATACACTTCTCATATCGGGACGCTTGGAAAAATATAATTGAATATATTAAATAATTATACTATTCCAACATTTTGAGTTAACCATACATCATGGAACATCATATTACATAATACTTCACGTAATAGTGAAGCCCATTAAGTACTGACGGCCTAATGAATGGTTGACAGGCTGCTGTTTAATTTCAGTCAAGTCAAGTCAAGCAATGTTATTTCATAATTTAGGCCACCGGCCAATCATAAGAAACAAGTTGAACAGCATAATAACATTATTATACATTACAGTGACACATATGTGTGTATCACAACGTGTTTATTGGCTGTTATCAATTAATGTCAAGTGCACCCAGGTACCAAGTAGTCACGCGACTATTGTTTGGAGCGCTTGTTTCAGCCAAAGGTTTTTTGGACTTTTAAGATAAAATTAATCTACTACCTATATAAGTTATATATCAGTGGAACAGACGTTTTTAGTGGTAAATAAAAATACTTTTCTTTTCAAAATCGGTTGAGAAATAAAAATTTCATGTGCGAAAGTTGATTTTGATGGGTCATTTTCAATGCAAAATACTGCTGCATGAAAAATTCGAAAAATATATTTTTTTAATATTTTTTGTTCAAAAATAGTTTTAAATTGTTGGATATTAGTACATTAAGACACCCTGAAAGTTTAATAACCAAATATCAAGTTTTACTGAAGTTATTTAACATTTTGTAATTTTCTGCTGTCCCACCAACAAGGAATTTACATAGGAAAAGCCAATTCAAAAAACATTTTGGCTGTAAAATATTTATTTCTCAACTGATTCTCAAAAGTAAAGTAGTTTTATTTACCACTAAAAATGCCAGTTCTAATGATATATAACTGATGTAAGTATTATTTAAATTGCTCGAGTTGCTGCTGAAAAACCTTTGGCTGAAACAAGCGCCCCAAACAATAATACACAATATGTCACACTGATGGTTGTGTATTAAGACAGTGCGCTTCATGCAGAACCAGGTACACATCTCCCCACTGATATGCAAACTGAACTCTTTAATAGAATGGTTGAACATATTTTACTCGCGAAATTTGGTAAAATGGAAAGATAAACATAATAGAAAGGGTTCAAGTTAAATTCTCCAAGCAGATATGAGATAACCGCCTCATTGATGTTTATGCTAAATAAAATAATTGAATTGAATATTTAGTAAAGTATAATAGGCCCTAATTATTATAATAATTATTACGGATTTAAATATGATTGTTTAAACGCAAAGACGGGCCAATAAACGCAAAGACACCATTATGGTAACGCAAAAACACCGAGAACATAAATGAGGTTGTGTTTATATAGTTGTTATTTTTTAACGTTATTAAGTAAGTAATATAATAAATACATAAACAATTCAAAATAGTATCGAAGAGCAAAGACGGGCGCTAGCTGCAACAATCCTCGGTCCGATGGTCTACCACTAGACCACACCGACGTATGAACCCACAACATTTCGATCCTGGGTCCGATGGTCTACCACCACTAGACCACACCGACGTATGAACCCACAACATTTCGATCCTGGGTCCGATGGTCTACCTCTAGACAGCGCTCCTTAGCTGCAGGATTGAAAGGTTCTGGGTTTAATTCCCGCCATGACCATATGTGTTGTGTCCCTGAGCAAGACACTTTATCTGCATTGGTCCTACCACCCAGGAAGACATCGAGAGTGATTAAAATAAGAACACAGAACTTTTGTAAGTATAATCGATGTAAAATAAGTACTAAATAATAATGAAGGTTATGTAGAAAAAACTTTAAACGTAGCACCGCAAGACTAAAGAGCCTTTGTTACGTGTCCCTTTAAAATAAATTTCTCTCCAACAACATTTAAAGTATTTAAACAAATGCACAACCCAACTTTACCTTTTTAAAATGAACTAAATCAATTATGTGCCTTTGATTTTTGTGAAAACTAGTTATTTATTACTTCCCTTTATATAACTGGTAATTAAACAAAGGAGACATTTCTTTTTATTGAATTGAAATAATATATTGGTAAAGTGTTTACTATGTACTTATTTATTGGAAGTTTACAAACATAATAAAATGTTGTTTTTTTTCAGATTGCAGTAACATTTACAATACAGTAGTGAAGTTGTTTATATCATATATGAATATCCCATTTCAAACTTATACTGCAATTCAATGAAAATGAAACTTAAACAGTCGTTGAAATTGAAACTCTTCTTCAACCGGATTTAATTTGCAATCCTCTCAGCAGGACAAATCAAACACAGAAATCAAACACAGAAATTAGTCAAACTTATGGTGCAGAGTAAGTACATCAAGAATAATGGCGTGTCAATGGACAAAAAGTTCTAAAACTAACACGCCAAATAACGTCAAAATTACAATGTATATGTGCCAATTAAAAGCCAAGTTTCTTCAAATAACTGAATATGCGTAAAGCTCGTATTCGAATGACCCTTTGAAATAATCTATACTGAGCACAAATAGAAACGTCCCTCCCTGTTTCAGTAAAGATTTCCAGAAATTCAAAAGGGTTAGTTATAAATCATAATCAAACATAAAGTTTATTCATTTGTGGATCGATATCAATTCACTAACACCAGAACTTTCAGTGTAATACTCTGGCGAAGAGTCGGTAATATCAGACGCTCGTTATGTAACGTTTAGGACATCGAGTTTAATTCATAATGTGTCACCTGCATTAATTATCGTTAATAACGAGTGTGACCACCATTTGCACGAATACATTGCATGTATATATAACCTTAAAGGGACTGGAGGCGATCTGGAAGAGGAAAATAGTGCCAATTCCAAATTCAAAATTAAATTAAAATTGTGCTGCAGTTTCATCTAAAACATACGAATGCATTAAATGATCCACTTGTGACCGTCATTTATATTATTATTTTTGGCAATGTTTGGAGAGAAAAAACACAACGAGCGTTCTTGTTTTTTTGTTAAATCATTAACTAATGGAGCTCATATGTAGCTTCTATTGCTGATTAAGACCTCGATCTAAACAACAAGGGCCTTATAGTATCACAAAATAATAGAAAAGCATAGTATACATATTAACTATATATATGTGTATGCCTAACACACGCAGGGAGAAGTTGATACGTATATACACGTATGTTACACTGTTTCCTTTAAATAACGAAATATATAATGTCTCTTTTCACTTTCCCGCCCACTCCATGTGATACTTTCGGTGGCAGTATTATTAGCTAGTATTCATATTTGCTTTTTACATGTAGATTTGCACAGAGTAATATACTTCTCATATCGGGACGCTTGGAAAAATATAATTGAATATATTAAATATATTAAATAATTATACTATTCCAACACTTTGAGTTAACCATACATCATGGAACATCATATTACATAATATTTCACGTAATAGTGAAGCCCATTAAGTACTGACGGCCTAATGAATGGTTGACAGGCTGATGTTTAATGTCAGTCAAGTCAAGTCAAGAAATTTTATTTCATAATTTAGGCCACCGGCCAATCATAAGAAACAAGTTGAACAGCGTAATACAATTATTATACATTACAGTGACACATATGTGTATAACAACGTGTTTATTGGCTGTTATCAATTAATGTCAAGTGCACCCAGGTACCAAGTAGTCACTCGACTTATACCCAATATGTCACACTGATGGTTGTGTATTAAGACATTGCGCTCCAGGCAGAACCAGGTAGCCATCTCCCCACTGATATGCAAACTGAACTCTTTAATAGAATGGTTGAACATATTGTACTCGCGAAATTTGGTAAAATGGAAAGATAGACATAATAGAAAGGGTTCAATTTAAATTCTCCAAGCAGATATTATTTTTTTTTAAACTGGAGCTCGCCAAATTGAAGGTATACGGCAAAACAGGTGTAAGCATTTATCTATCGATATTGAGCTGAGAATGATCTCTTTTTGGTCAACGCGCTAGTACGTTCAGAGAAGGCGCGGATTAGCATACATCCGTGCATTGGGTGATTAATTTCATAAAAATTATGAATATGTGTAAAAGTGATTATTAACAATATAAGCACAGTTGTATGATTTATGTCAACTACGTTGCATCATTTATTAAAACTAGTATGTGTATACATTCATGACATTCTGTTTTTTTTTTAAAAAGTATGTACTTAGCGCTTATAGATTCTTTATTAAATGTTCACATATTAACTTGGTATATCTTTATTTATATTTTAAACTAACGTCAAGATTAGAATCGGTTTATGTAATTTATATATGTAAATATGTGTAATAAAATAAAAAAATAAAATGTTTGTAAATAAACATGCGGTAGTCTCTTATTTTTAATTGTTTATTAATTAACTTTTTTTTTGCTTAAACTGACGGTAATTGTCTCTCTTGTACTTTTTTATGATAATGGCTTTGTATTGAATGTTTATTTTTGATATTTCGAAAAAGCAAGCCACTCGAGCTTAAAAATGAAGACCACACCATACTCGGCTATGACAAATAAATCAAATCGAAATCAACGATATTTATATTTACCTCAAATATCCAAAACAAACGAACTAGTTAGTGATATCACGCAGATCTAGTGCTATGGGGTGCTATATATCTATGAAAAATAATCAAATCGTCAACAATCGCGGTTTTATATAACAACTTATGTATCTGACTGGCAACATAGATATGTTATTCAACATTTATCACATAATTTACGGTGTGGAAGTGGAATAACGCCATTCTATATTTTTGATATACCATTAGTTATATAAGTTTGAAAATAAGCTTAGTATGCGCTGTCAAAAAAATTATAGTGACTACGTTCCAATTCCCATGGTTTATGTCGGTTTCGAGTCTTAAAGCGACAGGCAAAATGCAATAAAATGTCAATATGTGAGTTATGTGATAACAGAATCTAACATTCGTTCTAATTCATTATTGAATTTATTAAGCTCCTTAGCAAAAATGATATAATGGTCGGCAAGAGCCTCGCATTATATAAGTTTGCCAACACGTTGAATAAATTCAATAATGAATGAGTTCTCATGTAAGATCCTCTATATATCACATACTATTACCACCGGGCTGTGTTTATCTTGTTGGAATTCATGTTATACAGCGGTTCATCACCACATTGTTAAGGCGGTTTAGGGCCGCCCCATAGAAAAGGTAAGGAAACATAGAAAATCGGGAACCTGCCGTACTCTTACCATCGAGAAGATAGCTATGATTCTTTAAACACAGGACCAAAAAATCGTTAACGTATATTGGCTGAATTCTGCCATTTTTTTTGTCGTTCTTTCGTATTTTCGTTATTTCGCCGCGAAAAGACGACAGAACGAAAAGACGACAGGATGAAAAGACGCCACATGCACCGCGAAAAGACGACAGAACGAAAAGACGACAGAAAAACAGAACGAAAAGACGACATGTCAAGGACGAAAAGAAGACAGAACACCGAGCGAAAAGACGACACTTCAGCCGTGAAAATACGCCATTTGATATTATCGTCTTTTTGTTATTTCATGTAGCCTCTGTCGTCTTTTCACGATGCATTTGTCGTATTTTCGTTCTGTCGTCTTTTCGTTCTGTCGTCTTGTCGTCTTGTCGTTCTGTAGTCTTTTCGCCTTCCGGTTGACATGTGCATTTAATGACACAGGAATTACACATTACACTTGTTTCCCATGCAAATGGCCGAAGTGCACATGACAACCGGAAGTCGAAAAGACGACAGAACGGCAAGACGACAAAACGACAAGACGACAGAACGAAAAGACGGCAGAACGACAGAAAGAAAAGACGCCAAATGCATCGCGAAAAGGTGACAGAACGACAAGATGACAAGACGACAGAACGACAAGACGACAGAACGACAGAACGAAAAGACGGCAGAACAAAAAGACGCCAAATGCATCGCGAAAAGATGACAGAACGACAAGATGACAAGACGACAGAAAGAAAAGAGACAGAAGGCCACACGAAATAACGAAAATACGACAATATCAAATGGCGTTTTTTCGCGGCTAAAGTGTCGTCTTTTCGTCTTTTCGCGTGGCGTTCTGTCGTCTTTTTGCCCATGAAATGTCGTCTTTTGGTTCTGTCATTATGTCGTCTTTTTGTTCTGTCGTCTTTTCGCGCTGCATTTGGCGTCTTGGCAGAAATCAGCCACCTTATTAACGTGTGTACAGTCTATATACAGAGTACATATACATGGTTATCTGCCCATGAACTGTTGCCAGTTCCATATCTCGTTAAATGTACAGTGAACATATACACGGTTGTATTGTCATGGACTGTTGTCAGTTCCATATCTCTATAATGAACGTAGGTGCAGTGTGTATTAAGGTTTAATTACACTAAATCAACCTGAGGTGCTCGCCTGGTGCATTCGAAAGTAGTTCTGTATTAAAGAGTGTTAATCTGTTTTTTCCTTTAAAAACATTTTTAGTACATTTTCCCGTCATTGTTTGGCTGTATATGTATTCTGGACATGTCGTTGATATTTGAAAATGCAGCTCATCATGTTTTTGACAGTTTTTGATATGTATTTCAGAAGTGAAAGTAGACAGGGTATGGAATTGCAAGGGATAAAACTAACGTTGACCTTTGACCCGGTGTTAGTATACAGCTGATGATTTTTTTCTTGGAAGATATTCAACCCCTTATTTGCATGTTGATGTGTTGCCTATATCTAAATGTTTACATGTATTGTTGCATGTTTATTATTAATTTGGCCTTGAAGAAAGTTAAAAATAGTATAGATGTAAACATGTTCACCATTTATGCAAATTCATTTATGATGAAATTTACACTATTTTCATTGGACTGTTTTAGTGGGAAAGCTTTTGGAACAACCTTTGGGCAGTATATAAACAGACTAGCTCTGGGAGCAGCCCAGGAGTTGAGCTGAGTTCTGTTCAGTAAAAAGTTAATTTGAATTGGATGCTTTTAAAAATATAAAATATATTTGTGACAGGACTTACTTATTATGTTTTGTGCTCATTAATAATAACAGTGAAGTTGGATATTTGGACTAAACCGGAAATATTGGAAATTAATTTGGACTGAAAGGATAATTAACTTTTGGATTGAAGAGACACTTACTGTTTTGGATTAAAGAGACACTTACTGTTTTTGGATTCAAGAGACACATAATGTTTTGGATTGAAGAGACATTTTTTGTTTTGGAATAAAGATACTCTTACTGTTTTGGATTAAAGAGACACTTACTGTTTTGGATGAAAGAGACACGTACTGTTGTGGGTTAAAGAGACACTTACTGTTTTGGATTGAAGAGACACTTACTTTTTTGGAATAAAGAGACTCTGACTGTTTTGGATTAAAGAGACTCTTATGGCATATACCCTGAAGCTTGGACAAAGGGAATGCTGGTACCAGTGCCTAAAAAGGGTGATAAAAATGACATTGATAACTATAGAGGTATTATACTAACTAGCATATTTTCTAAAATATTTTCAGTTATGTTAGACAATCGTTTACGTAAATGGATAGATGATAATAATATTTTTTCGGAATGTCAATTTGGTTTTAGAAAAGGCAAAAGTACAGTTGACTGTATCTTTGTTTTACAGTCTATAATTAACAAAGTTATTCAACATGAAAGGAAAAAACTGTATTGTGCCTTTATCGATTTTAAGAAAGCATTTGATTTAGTCTATAGAAATGGAATTTGATTTAAACTCCTTAGTAATAATGTATCATCAAAGCTTGTTAGAATGTTGCAATCTATGTATGCTTCAGTTGAAATATGTGTTAAAGCAAACAGCAATATATCAGATTATTTTGATAGCTTCATGGGTGTAAAACAAGGCGAAACTTTATCACCTTTATTATTTATTATATTTATTAATGACATGTCATCTTATATAAACGATAGTAGTGCAAATATGATTACGTTCAATAAAATGCAGATATTTCATTTGTTATGTGCAGATGATACTGTACTTTTTTCATATTCAGTCAATGGGCTACACGTTTTGTTAAATAAACCACATGAGTATTGTAAAGCATGGAATATAACTGTAAATGTTAGTAAAACTGTAGCTATGATATGTGAATTAGGCGCAAGAATGGATAAGGTTGATTAATTCTATGACAATAGAAAACTAGATAACGTTAAGATTATAATAGCGTAAATGAGTCTCTATTGCCCTTCCATAGTAAAGTTAGAATGTTGACAACCTGTTAAAAACTCAAACCTCGTTAGAATTCTGGGAAACTTATTTTATCATGCAAATAAACATGTCTGCTATTAAACATCAACAAGGAAATAGGGGCTTTAATACCTTCTAAGAAACATTTCTTCAGTTGTATACTAACACCGGGTCAAAGGTCAACACTATTTTTACCCCTTGCAATTTCATACCCTGTCTACTTTCACTTCCCAAATTTATATAAAAAACTGTCAAAAACATGATGAGCTGCATTTTCAAATATCAACAACATGTCCAGAATACAGTTATAGCCAAAACATAACAGGAACCAGCACTAAAAAAAGTTTTTGAAGAAAAAAAGATTAGCACTCTTTAATACAGAACTACTTTCGACTGCACCAGGCGAGCACATCCTGTTGATTTAGTGTAATTAGACCTTAAACAATTCACCTATTTAGGTGTTACTATGTCATCAAATGGAAAAGTTTATCAATCTCAAAAAGCCTAGGCAGACCAAGCACTTAGAGCTACTTATTCTTTGAATTCTTTATTTCATACTATCCCTTTGAAAAAAAAGTGAAAAGAGGAATTTATTTGATTGTATGATCCTGCCAATTTTAAATTATGGAGTTGAAATATGGGGATTTCATAAAGCTCCTGATATTCAAAAAATATATATTTTTTTTTTTTGAACAAATGCTCAACGTCAAAATCCAAACTCCAAATGCTTCAGTCTATGGAGAATTGGGTAAGGTTCCTCTAGATATTATACGTAAGGAAAGAATTCTTAAATTTTGGTTCGAAATTATTAAGTCACAAGCTCTTTAATCAACGAAGTTTATAAAGTCCAAGTAAATAATAATGTTTGTGGTTCCTGGGCCTCAGAAGTACAGCGTTTGTTAAACGATCTAGGTTTTAACTATTTATGGAATAATGCTAATATAACGAATCTTCAACTATCGAAAATTATAGAGCGACCAAATGACCAGTATTATCAGCAATGGTATTCGACATTAGCTATATCACCAAAGCTAAAAACCTACAAGAAAATTAAAAATAATATTGGTGTTGAAAAGTACATGAACTGTGTTGCAAACGAAAGGCATCGTATTTCTTTGACAAGTCTAAGGTGTTCTGCCCATAAATTAGCTGTAGAAGAAGGTAGATTTAAAAATGTAGAGAGATCTGAACATAAATGTGTATTCTGTCAAATGATTGTAATCGAAGATGAATACCATTTTGTTTTAGTTTGTCCATGTTTTCGCGATATTAGAATTGAGTGTCTTCCTAAATACTATTGTCACTGGCCAAATTTACAAAAATTTAAATTGTTACTTACTTCTAGCCAGTCTAGTGTATTAGTAAATTGGCAAAATATGTATATTTAGCGAACTTGAGACGTGAGAGTATAATAGATAATTAACGTGAATTATCGAGATTAACGTAATATTTATTATGATTGCAAACCATTATTCAAGTGTCTGTCTGAAACACATAGTTTTTGCCTATTGGCCTTAGACTTATTTTCCGAAGAATTGCTATTGTGTGAAACCGCTAGTGCGAGGACTGATAGCACGAGTTGTAAATAAGCTTGACCGAAATGTATCCACTTTATAATTACAAACAAATTATATGTATAGAGTTGTTTTGTTTTCTTTCTCCCTTTATTCTGATGATTTTCCCCTCTGTATTCGTTATGTTATATACTATTCAAAATTGTTTGTTTAAAATAGTGGGTGTAAGTGCTCTTTTGTAGCTTTACTCCATGATAGTATTATACATGCTCTTCTCAATGTAATGTAACCGCCTCATTGATGTTTATGCTAAATAAAATAATTGAATTGAATATTTAGTAAAGTATAATAGGCCCTAATTATTATAATAATTATTACGGATTTAAATATGATTGTTTAAACGCAAAGACGGGCCAATACACGCAAAGACACCATTATGGTAACGCAAAAACACCGAGAACATAAATGAGGTTGTGTGGATATAGTTGTTATTTTTTAACGTTATTAAGTAAGTAAAATAATAAATAGATAAACAATTCAAAATAGTATCGAAGAGCAAAGACGGGCGCTAGCTGCAACAACTTTGACAATGTAAAATAAACGCAAAGACACACAAAAAAGTATATATTGTTATCTATTGATATTGTCTCTAATTTATTTTTAGTTATACTGTTATTTTGGTTATTGATAAAATATAAAGCATATAAGTGTGTTTGTATGTGTTTTTAATTTCCAATCTAATTTTATCACTTGTATAACATTGAGGAATTACCAAATGAGAAACCACAAGATACCGAGGTAGAACTTCGATCGTTTCTCACTGAAAAGTTGAAAATTGCCCAAAATATTGTTGATAACATTAAAATTGAAAGAGTGCACCGCATGGGTCTTCCCGCAAACATGGGACACGCTATCAATGCTGGCGCGGGTGTTACACCTGGTAGGCCCAGACGTATTGTTTGCAAGTTCAACTTGTTCACGGATAGAGAACTTGTCCGTTAATCTAGCAACCAATTGAGAGGCACTAATTTCTACGTGGCGGAGCAGTTCCCACCGGACATAGTGGCAAAGCGAAGGAAGTTAACCAAGCAGATGAAGGACGCCAGGGACCAGGGGAAGAGAGCGTGGATCTCGTACGATACACTATACATCGATGGGAGGCCGATCAAAGAAACATAGGAGGACGCGGATGAACTCAAGTGTATAATCTGGAACTGCAATGGGTTATCAGCAGCCAAAAGAGCTGACGGTGATTTTGTAAACTATTTATATGGTCATGATATTATTGTTCTTACAGAAGCGTGGACTTGTAAATCTAGTAAGGTAGAACTCGATGATTACTATTGTTTCAATTTTTATAGAAAACTAAGACATAGAAACGCCAAACGCAGTAGTGGAGGAATTGTTATATATGTACGAAATGAAATTAAAGATGGAATTAGTGTAATTAAAAATGTTAATGAAACAATTATATGGCTAAAAATTGATAAGTATTATTTCGGTAATGATTCTGACATTTATCTCGCTGCTGTGTATCTGTGAGGTGAAAATTCTCCTGTCGCAAATTTGGTAGACGTAGACTTATTCGAAGTGTTACAAAACGATATTCAATATTATGAATCTATTGGTATCGTTATGGTCGCGGGCGATTGTAATGCAAGAACTGCTTGTAAACCAGACTTTATACTAAATGATCGTTTTATACCAGATTTAGACACAGATGATTATATTGCAGATACCCCGATACCTCGTTACTCATTAGACAAGGGCAATAATTCGCAAGGTAACAGACTATTAGACTTGTGTAAAGCTACCTCATTAAGAATTGTAAATGGGAGATTAGCGGAAGACAGTGGTATCGGTTCATTTACATATCAAAATAGTCAAGGTGCTACTGTAATTGATTATTTATTATTGAATGCTAATAACTTTGACAAGGTAAACAACTTTTCCATTGGTTGTTTCAATGAATTTAGTGACCACGCATCTTTAAATTTTGCTATTCCATGCTACAATAAAGCAGATTGCTACATTCATGACGAATATATTAAAAAGGTTCAATGGAATGAAGCAGAAAAGGAATCCTATCGTTCTTTGTTAATTTTGAAATTGCCGAATTTTAACAATCTTTTGTTTGAAAATAACAGGAATGATGCAAATAGTATAAATACTTTGATAACTGGATTCAGTTCTATACTTAAGGAGGTGGCAGACCCATTGTTTGACAAAAGTTACGTTAAACGACCTCAATTTGAATTCACACATGTAAATGACTCGTATAAGTGGTTTGATGAAGATTGTAAGGAAGCAAAGAGAGTCTATAAAGTTGCGATGTTTAAATACAATAGAACTAAAACAAATGAAGATAGGATAGAGTTGCACAGATTAAAACGTTTATATAAAACGTTAGTTAAAAACAAGTCCAGAAGCTATAAATTTAAACTGACTAAAGAATTTGAAAACTTAAAGAAATGTAAACCGCGTGATATTTGGCGCTATTTTAATTGCAAAAAGGGAACACACAATATAAAGGTACCTTTAAATGATTTTAAAAGTTATTTCGAAGACATGTTTGCCGAAGTTATACATTCCACGCATACAGATTCAGAACATTTTAATGAGACTCACGATTTTGAAGATTTCGATCCAGTTTTTGAAGAATTAGATAAACGAATATCTCACGAAGAGGTATGCAAATGTATTACATTGTTAAAGCGTAGAAAATCATGCGGCGAAGATGAGCTTTTAAATGAGTACTTCATCGAGGCTAGTGATATATTGTCTGGTCATATTACTGATATTTTTAACAGGATTCTAGATGCAGGAATATTTCCTGAGGCATGGACAAAAGGTTTTATTATACCGATATTTAAAACTGGTGATAAAAGTGATGTTAATAATTACAGAGGAATAACGTTATTGAGTAATTTTGGAAAATTGTTTAATTGTATTTTAAACCAACGTATATCTAAATGGTGTAATGAGAATAATGTTATATCTGACTCGCAGTTTGGTTTTAAAAAAGGATGTTCAACAACGGACGCTATTTTTATATTACAGGCACTAATTGAAAAGGTGTTAAATGAAAATAATAGGTTATATTGTGCATTCGTTGACTTGAAACGTTGTTTCGATTCTATATATAGACATGCGTTATGGTTCAAATTGTATAATATGGGTTTAAATGGCAAACTTCTAAGAATAATAAGAAACATGTATAAATCAGTCAAATCATGTGTGAAAATGTGCAATAATTTCTCTGATGTCTTTGATATAGCCGTGGGCTTAAGACAAGGGGAGATAAATTCTCCAATTTTATTTTCACTATTTGTAGAAGACCTGGAACTTTTTATTCAAAACAGACAAGATTGTGGAATTAATTTTAGGGATATTTGTATTATATTGCTACTTTTTGCAGACGATATGGTTTTGATAGGTCTAACGCCCGAAGATTTACAAGCATCATTGGATAGGCTAGAAGAATATTGTAAAAAATGGAACTTAGAAGTTAATGTGGCTAAAACGAAAATCGTTGTATTTCGCAAACGGGGTATAATTAAAAGAAATGAACAATGGAAATATGGAGGCGAGGTTATTGAAGCAGTAAACGATTTTAACTATTTGGGGGTAACATTTAACTATACTGGTACGTTTAATCTAAATACAAATACATTATATGGTAAAGGTCTAAAGGCAATGAATGCGCTTACTGCCAAGTTGAAAATACATGAGACTAAACCGAAACTAGCTTTACAATTATTTGATGCATTTGTTTCATCAACTATAAATTACGGGAGCGAAGTTTGGGGCTTCTCAAAGTCTAAACCATTGGAAAATTTACATTTAAGGTTCTGTAAACAAGTATTGGGAGTTAGACTATCCACAAGCAATTGTGCTGTTTATTGGGAACTGGGAAGATTTCCACTTTATATAAATAGATATGTACGTATTATCAAGTTCTGGTTAAAAATATGCAATAGTGAAAATATCATTATAAAATACATTAGAGAGTCTTCGTTACAAGACGTAGAAAAGGGATATACAAACTGGTTTCTTAAGGTTAAAATGTTGCTAGAGAAATATGGTTTTATGTATGTTTGGAAGGACCAAAATGTAGAAAATATCAATGCATTTTTATGTATTTTTAAACAAAGACTACTGGATGAATTTTTACAAGAATTTAGAGCCAGAGTTGATTCGAATCAGGTACTTATGTTGTATAAGGTAGTTAAAGAAAACTTAGCATTTGAATCTTACTTGGATATTATTATCTCTAGGAGCTTACGAACATCTCTATCAAAGTTACGCTTATCGGCACATCATTTACGCATTCATTCTGGTCGATTCGGCAGAGAAAGAATTGAAAGAAATAATCGTGTATGTCAGCTTTGTGTTACAAATGAAGTAGAAGACGAGTATCATTTTGTGTTTATATGTCCCTTGTATTCAGATTTAAGAACAGTGTATTTAAAGCGTTTCTATAGACATAGACCTAGTATGTATAAATTTACGCTTCTCCTTCAAAGTAATAACAAATCAGAAATACTTCTGCTAAGCAAATTTATCAATAAAGCATTTTTGCTTCGTATAAATCGTTTAAACAATAATAATATTTAATAGCGACCTAACTTATTTACTAAGAAAATTTGATTTTCTGGGCGGAGGGATATTCCCTACTGTATATTGTGATTAGTGTCAGTTCCACTAAGAGTGAAATTGCTAATAGGAGTGCATCCAATATTAATTATACCTCTGAATTTGTATTTATTTGATTCAATTTATTTTTTAATGTATTGTCATACAAATTAACTATTCACGTGTAGATTGAATGTATGTATATGCTTTTGTGTATCACGAAAAACTGTAAAGTTTAAGTGAATAAAGAATATGTTCTGTTCTGTTCTATAACGATGACGCATTAAATTTTTAAAAACAATAATATGGTTGTCTTTTACAGTATTAACTAAAGAATGTGTAAAACTGCAAACGTTACAAACTTGATAATTATTCTTTATTAATGCATTACCTTATTATCGTGCTCAATTTTAATGTTAAAAGCATATTGCCGACACTATAACCGGCACACAGTCGATTTAGTTTTAATTAATTGCAAATGATAAATATGTTTGTTACAGGGGCATTATTAGTAAGTACTTGTGTTTCCTGTTTGTTAGTGTTTTATCGGCGGCACATAGATAATCAATGACAATTAATGATTTACTCTTCAACATTGTTCGTTGCACGTGCATAAACAATAGATCAGTGTGTGTACATACATATAAGGTTGACAAAACAATAATTCTTCACAAATTACAACAAAGCTTCGAAGTTAGTTCATTTCATATTGTTATTAATTGTTGGATTTTTACTGTGTTTATAGTTTCATTTGTGATTGTGTTTCATTTACTGGAATTATATAATATTGTTATCGAACAATTTCTGGATGTAAAGCAATGCCAACTTTGTTTTAGATCCGCCTTAGCAGTGTTAGCATATATATTTACTGTTTAGTGTTAAAAATCAGTGGCCTTGTGTTGTGTATTGCGAAAAGTGTATTCTTTGTTCTGTGCAATGTGATGCATGTAAGAAATGGGTGCATGCTTCCTGCAATGGCCTAACCAGGGGCGTAGCCACAGCCTTGGGGGAGAGTGCAGGAGGGGGTGTCACCCTACTGCTGGTGGGGTCCGGACAATTTTGAAATTTGAGTGCAATTTCGGAGGTTTGTGGCTTCATTTGAGCTAGATTTTGGAGGCTCCATTCATTAAGTGTGCTTTTAATAAATAGAAACAAAATTCACCGCGATGTAAACATCATTCGGAATACCAAGAAGAATAGCGATAATATACCGACAAGAAAAAGAGATAAACGAGAAAAATCAAACTGGTATACTTCGCTGTAAAAGAAGCGGCACACACTGGCGAATACAGGATGTAATGTATTTTAGCACAAATACAAGAAAATACTGTTAAGAAAAAATAAACAAAAAATGTTTTGGAGTAAGAGTAGTGCCTCACCCCATACCTACCTTCAATTTTTATTGCTGATTTGAAAAAGTAAACACTTATATTTTTTCACATTCGATTTTCTAGAATACTCCCGGGCGTACAGGAATATGCCTAAATACGCCCCTGCTAACTGACAAGGACGTAGAGTACCTTTCTGGCGCATGTCCGTTTATGCGCAACGAGTGCGTCCTTTCAGCGGATGGAGGCGTATACGACTACCACAGCGCAGTTCTCCGGTTGCAAGAGGTGAGTGATAGTGTATTCTAACACGACCTCCGCATTTTTTCATATACACATGGGAGAGAGACAGCTGTATGTTATTTAAGAAATAATAAATATGTACCTGTCGTTCGGATGCGAGTAATTAAATTTAAGAAATAATAAATATGTACCTTTGTTTTATCGGTGAATAAATTACAGTTAGTCGTTCGGATGCGAGTAACGCACTCGTGATTTAATTACTACGCATCAGAACTCCTTACTATTTTTTATTCACCGATAAAACACAGGTACATATTTATTATTTCTTAAATAACATTAAACACGTAAATTGAATGTAACGACACAGCCAAACAAGCTATTATATTGTTCGTTTTGAAAAACTTGCAAAAACAAAAAAGTTGTGACCATTTCAAGTTTGTTTTTATTTATTTATACTCTTTATATCCTCTAGTTACAGAGATTTATAAATTGTGCAGATAGTGCAGTGAAAAAATATAATACAAGTGATAAAAAAGGCAAAGTACAAATAACATCAATAAACACAAACAAATATTAATTAAGTTCAAAATAAAAAGTAAAGAGAAATGTTTTTTTTGTTTTTTTTTGCAGATTTTTATCCATATTTCACTTCTAATATAATGATATAATTAATTAAAATGTTCTTAGTACTAGTTTTTATTTATAAAGTGATCATTAACATTATAGTTCATAGATGATTAAGAAATTCACTAGCATTATTTCTGTCTTATTGACTTGTCTCAAACAGGTAAACACATGAAGCAATATAACTGTAGGATTCCTGACAGAATTGTTCATGGCACAGTTCATTGTCAAGTTCATTGGAGTACCGGCCGATGAGATATCTAAGGACGTCCTCACATTCACCATTCAATAGTTTATCAAACATGTGCTGTCCATATTTTAAATGGACATGTTCAAAGAAAATGTTCCGTGTCGACTGTGTCAGTGGGCATATTGTAGTTATATGTGAATAAAAGTCTGTATAAATACTTTCACAAAACTTGCAAACTCTTGATACAGTTGGCGAAATGTCAGTCCATATTTTGCTAACCACTCTTGAGTTTTTTAGGGATAAACCATTTGAGGCACACTTCCATAATATGGCTGGTTTTATAACTGTATGAACGGACATAAATCTATCAAATACGTTTTGGCATCTCATACGTTGTAGCCATTGGCTAGATTCATACTTATAAATATTCTTCTTGACGAGTTTTTTCCAAACAAGTTTGCTCGGAAATATACTTGATTCAATATAATTTACAATAAAATGTACCATATCATATTTTTTTAAAATTTTAAAAATATCAGGAATATAGCCTTTTTGTTTATTATCGGTTCTAACTATAAACATAGATAAGCGTGCATTAAAGACCTGCTTTGGAAGTAGATCATTCGGCATCGAACATAGTTTTTGTAGAAATCCTAACTTTCTTTTATCAACCTCTGCTTGTACTGGCAACCACCCGAGCATGCTTAGACACATATCCGTTCTAGTAAGTCTATCAAATCCCTGTATTACTTTAGCGCAAAAGCGGCAAAAAATCTCCATTTGCTCAATGTTCTGTTTGGATAAATTAAACCAAAGTTCCGACCCATACAATAGCGTTGGTATACAGATCTTATGTATAAGGGACGCTGATAAAATTGGATTAATGAGGTTTGTAGCGAGACCAAGAGGCATTAGAGAGAAGAACGCAGATTTTGCCTTCGTAATCGCAATTTTGATTTTTTCATTATGAGTAAAACTATCGACTAGTGTGATTCCTACATGTTTGACGCTTCTTACAATATTTACTTTGTCTTGACCTAGAAAAAAGTCAGGACATTTTTTTACTCTAGCTTTGTCACCAAAAATGATAATGTTGCTCTTTAAGGGGTTAATTATGTAGCGCCATCTAGTCGAAAATCTATTTACTATATCTAACATATTCTGTAAGCTTTCTGGGGATGTACACGATAGAGTGAGATCGTCAGCCAAAGTGCAGTTTCCTGCCTTTACATCTAATATGCATGTTCCGAGATTGCTACGTTCTAACTCGTTCAAGAGCCCATCAATGAACAGATTGTAAATTAGAGTAGAGATAGTCCCACCCTGCCGGACGCCCTGATTTACTGCAAACCACTTTGATTGTACGCCATTAATGTATATACAACTTTGCATGCGTGTATGTGCGTTAGCTATAAGCCGCCAGGGTTTTCCCTGAATGCCTAACTCATGCAGTTTGTAGAATATACCGTTTATCCAGAGAGTGTCAAAAGCCTGTTTCGTGTCCAGGGTGCAGACAAAAACTTTACTGCCTAACTCAACATTATACAATATGGCTTCCTGTAAGTTAAATGATGCCGTTATGGACCCAAGGCATTTCTGATATGCATTTTGTTGTGAGTTTGGAAATTCAATACATTTTGCTTCTATCCAATTTAAGAGTTTTGTATGCAGTATTTTTTCAAATAACTTGTATATGACTGGTAATAATGTGATGGGCCTATAATTGCTTGGGTCTGATCGGGATTTACCATTGTTTTTGAATATAGGAATTATTACGCCCCTTTTACAATTAGATGGTAATATTTCTTCCGTTATAATTTTATTAAATAACGTTGCAAGAACGACATATAACATCTTACCACCTAATTTTAAGTGTTCGTTATATATTGTCAAACGAAGCAGCCTTTTTGCTCTTTAGAGACCTGACTAACTTTTCTATATATTCGGCAGTTATGTCGGGATTAAGTTTAGGCGTGTCATCGCAGGTTATATTATTATCGGAAATCTTTTTAATTTCGACTTCTATAGATCTTTTAAAATCGTTATCAAAATTGTTTGACTCAAGTGGTGTGTATATCTGCGAGTAGAATTCGCAAAACCGGTCGCAAATACCCTGTGGATCGCGGACAATACCATTTTGTGTTTCAATTTGAGAGCAACTCTGGGATTTTTGATTTTTTCGTTTCTTAACAAGACTCCAAAATGTTTTGTTATCAAATTCCGCGTATTTTTCCAGATCTTCATAAAATTTATTTTCTATGGTTTTAATAGCGTCCTTTTGCGTGTTGACAAATTTTCTTTTCAGTAATTTGTATTCGGTGTAACTTTTAAACTCATTACCGCGCGGTCTATCTTCCGCTATCCACCGCTTTCGCGCGATACGCTGATCACGATGTGCCTGTTGTACGGCTTTTCCCCAGTATGGTTTCGCATGTGTGTTAAATTTCGCTTTGGGGAGGGTATTATTGGCTGATTTTGTTATTATTGATATTATATCATTATAGAAAGTATCTATATCTTGAAAATGTATATTTTGCAATGCTACAGATATGTCATTTTGGTATAGTTCAGTGAAATTATCATTAATTTTGTGCCAAGCAATTTTATCTGTTCTTTGGTTTTCTCGTAATGATTCAAATTGTACATTTATACTAGTAAAAATCGGTAGATGGTCCGATACCCCGAATAAATCATCGTCTAGAATGTGGGTTTCATTGATAATATCAGCGTAACATTTGTGAATTAATATGTGATCCAACATTTTCTCTGCGGGTTTAAATGTATAAAATGGACCTTGTCTTGTAGACTGTAGTCCTAAAGAGAACATTTCATTATCTTTAACGAAATTTGACAGAGATTTATCTCTAAACGTATTGCCTATTCCTGCTAAATTTATTAATTCGGCGTTCATGTCACCCGCAATTACTACAGTACCCTGATCGTAGTATGTGTCTAAGGCTGCTTGCAAAGTATTCAGTACATTTTCGTATTCAACATTTGCATAATTTGAAGCCGGCATATAAATACATAAAATGAACAATTTTGTATTATTTTTCAAAATAAGTTCTAAACCAGTTATTTTTTCGTCATGTATTTCATCTAATATTCTAATTGAGAACTTAAGATCTTTCTTAAACAATATTGAAATGCCAGCTTTACCACATTTAACAGAGCCATATACATCAAAGGAGGAGTCACACAATGTATGATTTCTATAGTTTAAATTAATGCTATCCATAAAGAATTTCATGTGAGGTAGTAATTTATGCTCTGTAATGAGCGCTATATCAATATTTAACTCGTCTAATGTTTGACTGAGGCTGGCAGCCGAGGACATAATACCCCTTACATTCCAAGTGATAATGTTTAAGGTATTAAGAAGACAAGGGACTGGTAGTTTTTGTTTAGATTTACCCGCCATTAGTCAATTTCATGATCGTTTCCATCGTATCTGTTTACGTCATATTCATTATTATTATCATAACGGTGACTTCTCTTTTGTTGTATTGAGCTCTTAAAATTTGACCAAGCATTTTTAGAGTACCAGCGCCGACATCTTGTAAATTGCGGCCAAAAGGAATCATCCTCTTCAATGATTTTTCCTTGGTAATGAGGTATGGCCATTTTAGCAACTAATTCACCTTTTTCAAACAATGACAGTTCAGTAGGTGTAACGCCTCTGCGAGTTAAGTATGTTTCTAGTCCTCTTTGAGTGGACATAGGGTCTATTCCACTAACATAGTAACTTCTCAGTCTGCCTGTGTATATGCCACTAAATGAGTCATTTGAACAATAAGACAGCTTTGAGTTTTCTCTCACATTGCTAATATGAGATTTTATTGGGTACGTTTCATAGTTTTTATTGTGCTGTTTTGGTCTGTTGTTGGTCGGTACCGAAGTGTAAACGGGTTTCTCATTAGTTTGAGTGGTGTTTGGATTTATTTTGTCATAGAACTATGACATCATACTTTTCAAAATGGCGGCAGAGAAACTAGAGAGAACTAAATAATTGGAATTATAAACAATATTGAGAAAGAAGGTTGGTTACTGAAGTTCTTTCTTACTAGACACATTCTTACCCGACGTATGAACCCACAACATTTCGATCCTGTGTCCGATGGTCTACCACTAGACTACAGCGCTCCTTAGCTGCAGGATTGAAAGGTTGTGGGTTTAATCCCCGCCATGACCATATGTGTTGTGTCCCTGAGCAAGACACTTTATCTGCATTGGTCCTACCACCCAGGAAGACATCGAGAGTAATTAAAATAAGAACACAGAACTTTTGTAAGTATAATCGATGTAAAATAATTACTAAATAATTATGAAGGTTATGTAGAAAAAACTTTAAACGTAGCACCGCAAGACTAAAGAGTTTGTTTGTCCCTTTAAAAATAAATTTCTCTCCAACAACATTTAAAGTATTTAAACAAATGCACAACCCAACTTTACCTTTTTAAAATGAACTAAATCAATTATGTCCCTTTGATTTTTGTGAAAACTAGTTATTTATTACTTCCCTTTATATAACTGGTATTTAAACAAAGGAAACATTTCTTTTTATTGAATTGAAATAATATATCGGTAAAGTGTTTACTATGTACTCATTTATGTTGAAAGTTTACAAACATAACAAAATGAATTTTTTTTTTCCAGATTGCAGTAACATTTACTATACAGTAGTGAAGTTATTTATATCATATATGAATATCCCATTTCAAACTTATCTGCAAGTTAAGCTCGCCAAAAGGCCTAGTGCCATAGGGCGAGCATAAATAAAACCTAAAAACTAACTATCCTGCAAGTTTTATAAAAATCCTTAAACAGTCGTTGAAATAGAAACTCTTCTTCATCCGGATTTAATTTGCAATCCTCTCAGCAGGACAAATCAAACACAAATATTAGTCAAATTAATGGTGCAGAGTAAGTTCATGAAGAATAATGGCGTATCAATGGACAAAAAGTTATAAAACTAACACGCCAAATAACGTCAAAATTACAATGTGTATGTGCCAATTTAAAGCCAAGTTTCTTCAAATAACTGAATATGCGTAAAGCTCGTATTCGAATGACCCTTTGAAATAATCTATACTGAGCACAAATAGAAACGTCCCTCACTGTTTCAGTAAAGATTTCCAGAAATCCAAAAGGGTTAGTTATAAATCATAATCAAACATAAAGTTTATTCATTTGTGGATCGATATCAATTCACTAACACGAGAACTTTCAGAGTGATACCCTGGCGAAGAGTCGGTAATATCAGACGCTCGTTATGTAACGTTTAGGACATCGAGTTTAATTCATAATGTGTCACCTGCATTAATTATCGTTAATAACGAGTGTGACCACCATTTGCACGAATACATTGCATGTATATATAACCTTAAAGGGACTGGAGGCGATCTGGAAGACGTAAATAGTGCCAATTCAAAATTCAAAATTAAATTAAAATTGTGCTGCAGTTTCATCTAAAACGTACGAATGCATTAAATGATCCACTTGTGACCGTCATTTATATTATTATTTTTGGCAATGTTTGGAGAGAAAAAACACAACGAGCGTTCTTGTTTTTTTGTTAAATCATTAACTAATGGAGCTCATATGTAGCTTCTATTGCTGATTAAGACCTCGATCTAAACAACAAGAGCCTTATAGTATCACAAAATAATAGAAAAGCATAGTATACATATTAACTATATATATGTGTATGCCTAACACACGCAGGGAGAAGTTGATACGTATATACACGTATGTTACACTGTTTCCTTTAAATAACGAAATATATAATGTCTCTTTCACTTTCCCGCCCACTCCATGTGATACTTTCGGTGGCAGTATTATTAGCTAGTATTCATATTTGCTTTTTACATGTAGATTTGCACAGAGTAATATACTTCTCATATCGGGACGCTTGGAAAAATATAATTGAATATATTAAATAATTATACTATTTCAACACTTTGAGCTGACCATACATCATGGAACATCATATTACATAATATGTCACGTAATAGTGAAGCCCATTAAGTACTGACGGCCTTATGTATGGTTGACAGGCTGCTGTTTAATGTCAGTCAAGTCAAGAAATTTTATTTCCTAATTTAGGCCACCGGCCAATCATAAGAAACAAGTTGAACAGCATAATAAAATCATTGTACATTACAGTGACACGTATGTGTGTATCACAACGTGTTTATTGGCTGTTATCAATTAATGTCAAGTGCACTCAGGTACCAAGTAGTCACGCGACTAATACCCAATATGTCACACTGATGGTTGTGTATTAAGACAGTGAGCTCCAGGCAGAACCAGGTAGACATCTCCCCACTGAAATGCAAACTGAACTCTTTAATAGAATGGTTGAACATATTTTACTCGCGAAATTTGGTAAAATGGAAAGATAGACATAATAGAAAGGGTTCAATTTAAATTCTCCAAGCACATATTAATTTTCTAAAATGGAGCTCGCCAAATTGAAGGTATACGGCAAAACAGGTGTAAAGCCTTTATCTATCGATATTGAGTTGAGAATGATCTCGCTAGTACGTTCAGACAAGGCGCGGATTAGCATACATCCGTGCATTGAATCTAGGACAAATGCCCTGTCATCATTTCGTTCTGTCGTCTTGTCGTTCTGTCGTCTTTTCGCCTTCCGGTTGACATGCGCATTTAATAACACAGGGATTACACATTACACTTGTTTCCCATGCAAATGGCCGACGTGCATATGACGTGCATATGACAACCGGAAGGCGAAAAGACTACAGAACGGCAAGACGACAAACGACAAGACGACAGAACGAAAAGACGGCAGAACGACAGAACGAAAAGACGCCAAATGCATCGCGAAAAGGTGACAGAACGACAAGATGACAAGACGATGACAAGACGACAGAACGACAAGACGACAGAACGAAAAGACGACAGAGGGCCACACGAAATAACGAAAATACGACAATATCAAATGGCGTTTTTTCGCGGCTGAAGTGTCGTCTTTTCGCTTGGCGTTCTATTGTCTTTTTGCCCATGAAATGTCGTCTTTTCGTTCTGTCATTATGTCGTTTTTTTGTTCTGTCGTCTTTTCGCGCTGCATTTGGCGTCTTGGCAGAATTCAGCCACCATATTAACGGGTGTACAGTCTATATACAGCGTACATATACATGGTTATCTGCCTATGAACTGTTGCCAGTTCCATATCTCGTTAAATGTACAGTGAACATATACATGGCTGTATGGTCATGGACTGTTGTCAGTTCCATATCTCGATAATGAACGTAGGTGCAGTGTGTATTAAGGTTTAATTACACTAAATCAACCGGAGGTGCTCGCCTGGTGCATTCGAAAGAAGTTCTGTATTAAAGAGTGTTAATCTTTTTTTTCCCTTTAAAAACATTTTTAGTACATTTTGCGTCATTGTTTGGCTGTATGTGTATTCTGGACATGTCGTTGAAATTTGAAAATGCAGCTCATCATGTTTTTGACAGTTTTTGATATACATTTCAGAAGTGAAAGTAGACAGGGTATGAAATTGCAAGGGATAAAACCAACGTTGACGTTTGACCCGGTGTTAGTATACAGCTGATGATTTTTTTCTTAGAAGATATTCAACCCCATATTTGCATGTTGATGTGTTGCCTATATCTAAATGTTTACATGTATTGTTGCATATTTATTATTAATTTGGCCTTGAAGAAAGTTAAAAATAGTATAGATGTAAACATGTTCACCATTTATGCAAATCATTTATGCAAATTCATTTATGATGAAATTTACACTATTTTCATTGGACTGTTTTAGTGGGAAAGCTTTTGAAACAACCTTTGTGCAGTATATAAACAGACTAGCTCTGGGAGCAGCCCAGGAGTTGAGCTGAGTTCTGTTCAGTAAAAAGTTAATTTGAATTGGATGCTTTTAACAATATAAAATATATTTGTGAGAGGATTTACTTATTATATATTGTGCTCATTAATAATAACAGTGAAGTTGGATATTTGGACTAACCCGGAAATATTGGAAATTAATTTGGACTGAAAGGATAATTAACTTTTGGATTGAAGAGACACTTCTGCTTTGGATTAAAGAGACTCTTACTGTTTTGGATTAAAGAGACACTTACTGTTTTGGATTTAAGAGAAAGTTACTGTTTTGGATTAAACAGACAATTACTGTTTTCGATTCAAGAGACACTTACTGTTTTGGATTGAAGAGACACTTATTGTTTTGGAATAAAGATACTCTTATTGTTTTGGATTAAAGAGACACTTACTGTTTTGGAATAACGAAACTCTTACTGTTTTGGATTAAAGAGACACTTGATGTTTTGGATTAAAGAGACACTTACTGTTTTGGATTGAAGAGACACTTGCTGTTTTGGATTAAAGATACTCTTACTGTTTTGGATTAAAGAGACTCTTACTGTTTTGGATTGAAGAGACACTTACTATTTTTGATTAAAGAGACACTTACTGTTTTGGATTAAAGTGACTCTTACTGTTTAGGATTAAAGAGACACTTATTGTTTTGGATTGAAGAGACACTTACTGTGTTGGATTCAAGAGACAATTACTGTTTTGGATTCAAAAGACACTTACTGCTTTGGATTAAAGAGACTCTTACTGTTTTGGATTAAAGAGACACTTACTGTTTTGGATTGAAGAGACACTTACTGTTTTGGATTAAAGAGACAATTACTGTTTTTGATTCAAGAGACACTTACTGTTTTTGATTGAAGATACACTTACTGTTTTGGAATAAAGATACTCTTACTGTTTTGGATTAAAGAGACACTTACTGTTTTGGAATAAAGAAACTCTTACTGTTTTGGATTAAAGAAACACTTGCTGTTTTGTATTAAAGAGACACTTACTGTTTTGGATTGAAGAGACACTTCTGTTTTGGATTAAACATACTCTTACTGTTTTGGATTAAGGAGACTCTTACTGTTTTCGATTAAAGAGACACTTACTATTTTGGATTTAAGAGATACTTACTGAATTGGATTAAAGAGACTCTTACTGTTTTAGATTAAAGAGACACTTACTGTTTTGTATTGAAGAGACACTTACTGTTTTGGATTAAAGAGACAACTACTGTTTTGGATTCAAGAGACACTTACTGCTTTGGATTAAAGAGACTCTTACTGTTTTGGATTAAAGAGAAACTTACTGTTTTGGATTGAAGAGACACTTACTGTTTTAGATTAAAGAGACAATTACTGTTTTGGATTCAAGAGACACTTACTGTTTTGGATTTAAGAGACACTTATTGTTTTGGAATAAAGATACTCTTACTGTTTTGGATTAAAGAGACACTTACTGTTTTGGAATAAAGAAACTCTTACTGTTTTGGATTAAAGAGACAATTACTGTTTAGGATTAAAGAGACACTTACTGTTTTGGATTGAAGAGACACTTACTGTGTTGGAATAAAGAGACTCTTACTGTTTTGGATTAAAGAGACACTTACTGTTTTGGATTAAAGAGACTCTTACTGTTTTGGATTAATGAATGAATGAATATTGTTTTACGGCACGTCGACACATAAATAGGTCATATTGTGCGCAAAAACTGACAAAATATGAATAAATGAAGTATTAATTAAAAATTAATGTAAATATATTAGGATAAAACTATTAAAAAATAAGGGATCATATGTTAGTAATATAAACTATATATGTAAATCAACGAATGCCCGAAAACGGGTATATTATATACAAGAACATATTATACTGATTTATAAAGTCTGATTTCCTTAAGGAAATCTAAAACTGGACTAAAATCTATAGTATTAAATAACTCGGTCATAGTATTAACATTGTAGTACCTTTGACGCATAGGATCAAAGTCTACACATTCCAGCAATATGTGTTTGACCGTTAACGGTGCAAAGCAGGGTATACATTCTGGTAATGGCTCACCTTGTAATACATATGAATGAGTATAACGTGTATGCCCTATTCTGCACCGAGCTAGGACAACTTCCTCTCGACGAATGGGTCTACTAGAAGAGCGCCATTCTCCGAGTAACGGTTTAATTGAATGGAGTTTATTGTTAACTGACAAATCCCAAGTGGCTTGCCAAGAGTTACGAATATATGTGTTGATACAGCTTTTAAAATCAGTATAAGGTAATTTGGTATTAGATATATGTAAATCTAATGCTGCCTTGGCAGCACTATCAGCTCTATCATTACCACGTATTCCTACATGGCTTGGAAGCCAGCAGAAAATAATAACATTATCAATTATAAGAGAATTGTAATTTTCTAAAAGTTGAAGCACAACTGGGTTATCATGTTTCATATTACCCAGTGCTTGAAGAGATGAAAGGGAATCAGAAAAGATTACAAAATGGTCATCATCAGATTCCTGAATATAATTTAAGGCAAGTTCAATTGCCTTAAGTTCAGCTGAAAAGATAGAGGCCTTGTCAGGCAGGCGGCTCTTTATGCTGTGTTTGTGAACAGCTGCTGCAGCTACCTTATCTTCATCCTTAGAGCCATCTGTGTAGATATGTTGAAAGTCACTGTATTTCGATATAATTTCATTAAATTTGCTCTGAAAGACAGAAGGGTCTGTACTGGATTTGTTATTATTACAAAGATCAAAAATAATTGTTAGCTTTTCCAAAGTCCACGGTGGAATTTGTGGTACTTTGTACTTGGCAATCAAATTTAGGTCGATTTCAGTGTCTCTTAATTTTGGTTTAATCCGAAGACCAAATGGTCGAATGGCCTTCGGTTTTCGATCAAAAAGAGGTTCACAACTAGGATTAAAAAAATTATCGAAAGTTGGCTTAGAAGGGTTAGACTTTAATTTAATGGCGTATTGAAGAGCTAATTTGTCTCGTCTATGAGACAGTGATGGTTCATTGGCTTCAACATATAGACTTTCGGCTGGTGATGTACGAAAGGCACCTAAGGCGAGTCGTAATCCTTGATTATGTATAGGGTCAAGCATCTGCAAGTACGACTTGCGAGTCGATCCATATACTATTGAGCCGTAGTCCAGCTTGGATCTGATAAGAGATCTGTAAAGTCGCAAGAGGACTTTTCGATCTGCTCCCCAATTAGTGTTTGCAACAACTTTAAGTAAGTTAAGAGCTTTAAGGCATTTGGCCTTCAAGTATTTAAGGTGTGGTATAAACGTTAATTTACGGTCGAAAATAAGACCAAGGAATTTTGTCTCATCCACTACTGGTATTGGTGACCCATCCAGTGTTAGATGAGGGTCTTCATGATGTTTACGAAGTTGACAAAAGTGCATACAATTAGTTTTAGATTTAGAAAATTTAAAACCATTTTCATCAGACCAGGTCTGAAGTTTATTGAGACATTGTTGTAATTGTCTCTCGATAGTATTCATGTGTTTTGCACGATAACATTTAACAAAGTCGTCAACATATAGCGAACAATCCACACCTGGATTGATGCCTTTTACTATACTGTTAATCTTTATATTAAAAAGTGTGACAGATAGTATGCTGCCCTGTGGAACACCCATCTCCTGTTCATAAATATCAGAGAGGGTTGAACCCATTCGGACACGAAACTGACTATCATCTAAGAATTTTTCTATAACAATGGGTAATCGGCCTCTAAGAGCAATGTCATGTAGATCATTCATAATACCGTACTTCCATGCAGTATCATAACCTAATAAACGATTCAAATCGTATGAGATTGTCTGTTGTGCCTCGTTGGCGTCGGAATCCACTTTGATACTTTGTTATCAGTTTGTTGGACTCCAGGTACCAAACGAGTCTCTCATTAATCATTCGTTCCATGGTTTTACATATACAACTCGTTAAAGCGATTGGGCGATAATTTATTGGGTCCGTATGATCCTTTCCATGTTTGGGGACTGGAATAACGATTGCTTCCCCCCAAGAATCGGGGAAGTTTCCCGTCACCCAAACCTTATTAAATATATCAAGAAGGGTAGAGAGACAGGATTCAGGTAAATGTTTTAGTAATTGATAATGGATATCATCAGGACCAGCTGATGTATCATGAGCCTTTTTAAGGGACTCTCGAAGTTCTTTGAGAGTGAATAGTTTATTGTATTTTTCCAAGTTTTTCGACTTGAAGTTCAGCTTCTTCTGTTCTTTTTGTTTCTTATTTTTCAGAAAATTTGGTTGACAATTTTCAGAAGAAGAAGTTTTTGAAAAAGTTCCTGCCAAAGTGTTAAAAGACTCTTACTGTTTTGGATTAAAAAGACACTTACTATTTTGGATTAAAGAGGGACTTACTGTTTTGGATTAAAGGGACACTTGCTAATATGAATTAAAGGAACATTATTTTATTTGGACTTAATTCAAACATTGGATATTAATGAAAAACTGGATGTGTGTTTATTTGTAAGTGACTATTTCATGTAAATAAATTTGTTAATTTGTTAATTGCTGGTTTCGCTTCCTTTCTTGTTACATTTTACTCGTAACAATGTTTAACATCAGACATGTTTTTTTGCATGATAAAGAAAGTTTCCCAAAATTTTAACCAGGTTTGAGTTTTTAACAGGTTGTCGACATTCTCACTTTACTATGGAAGTGGCATGGAGACTCATTTACGCTATTATAACCTATACACGGTCGTCTGCTCACAGGACTGTCGTTAAAAGAGGAAACGATGTATATAGAAACAGTGGGCGTTCAGCTGCAGTTCAGCTGCACACCGAGACTCGGTCACTTCCTTAAGGACAATTTAAACAAAGATATAAAAATCGGACAGGGAAAGTAGCATTCAATGACGACAGTCAACCACAAAACACAAAAACAAACACGCAAACAGACAAACGAGAAGGCAAAAGTAATAAAAAATGCAAACGACACCACAAACACAAAAGGGTTGACAATAGGGCTTCCGCCTTGGAACGGTCAGTGGCCAAAAAGGCCACTGGGGTTTAAACCAGGTTCTAGGGTGCACCAAACCTCACACTTACCCTATTTCATCCCAATTAAACGGGACAATGTAAATAAAGAAATTCCCGCCATGAAATATTCTCTAACCAACAAGGCAGCGTTAAAAGGCAATATAAGTAAAACAACTAGATGATCATGTATATATAAATACAAAAAAATAAGCCTAAAAAGCCACAATGAAGGATCTCGATGACTTGGCAGAAGCAGAGCAACAAGAGAATAAACCATTGAGGGCACGACAAGACAAGATCGCGGACAAACATCAAACGCCACGTCCTACTGGGCTTTAGGTAGGCGTCATCATAGGGTCCACAGCCTGTCCGGTCATCGTACAATTAAAGACGAAAGCGTAGTGGCGAACTGTAAAAGGTTCCACCACCAAGCATGCAGTACGTTGCAGGTGTAGCATACCCATTGCAACACAGGAAGTGTCGGCCTGGGGTATCACATAATGGCGTCAATAAATAATTCTCTCTTTTTTGTAAAAAAAAGGCATTTCATTTAAAGTGCTATTTTTGGTTTATATCACATTGTTGATCTATTTGTTACATTTTTCAAGCATTGTCATGTTAAAATAGTGAGTTTTAATTTATTTTGCTTATATGGAAATGAGTGTATGAATACAATATTACGGAATCTCGGTGATTATGTTTTTAAAGGGAGCATTCATTTATGAGATAAGTTCCCTCTTAGAAGATACATGACCCCCATTGTTCGGTGGATTTTTTGGCAGCATATGTGTCATTTGTGATGAGAATGTAAGTTATATCATTTTTAATTTGGGTCTAGATATGAATGACAACATGGCATTTAAATTTTAATTCATACACAACTCAATGCAACAATCAATGGGCGTGTTACACCTGCAAACTGATAGGGTCATAACCTCTTTTGATAAACCTTTTAACAAGTTTAACAAAGATAGTATGAAAGTGATCATGACCAAGAATCTTACGAAGTTTGTAAATCACATCACCATAGTAGTCAGATTGTGATAGTCCTTGTCGCAGAAGTGTCCTTAAATTGCTTTTATATTTGTATATTTGGAAAGAAGATCAGGGTTACGATAATAAAAGTTTGCAAAGTTTATGGTAACGGTAACCCTGATGGAATATCTTTTTAGTTATACATAATTATATTAAAGTCCTCAACTCGAGTACAAGCTCTTGAAAAACGAATAAGTTGAGACACATAGACCCCATAAGAAGTTGCTCGGGGAACTATCTAAGTGGGGATAATTAACAGTGTCAAAATTAAAATCATCTCTCTTGTCATAGATCTTGCTAATAATTTCACCATTTTCAATAGAGAGATCTAAATCAAGAAAAGAAGCGTTATTATCAGAAATATTAGCCTTGTTAAAGCTACACAATCTCGATAAAATAATACAATTTCAAGGTATTTTAAACGCAAGAAAGACTATAGATGAAATTCTTTAGGATAAATATTATTAACCAAGGGTTGTCAATGTTTAATATGTCATCCAGATACCGACAGGTGTCATTAAAGGCTTCAATAACATCTGCCTGGGTATCTGGTGAAAGTCTCTTTCATAGCAATATAAAAACATATCTGAGACAAGTGGTGCACAGTTCGTACCCATAGGGATACCAACAATTTGTCTATAAACGGTGGTTCCATACCTGACGAAAATATTATCTAATAGGAAAATCTGTACTTCACACTTCATGGCAAGCCCACATAGTGTAATTATCTAAACTGCCGCTAGTAAAAAACGCTTTAATATTATTACAGGCCAAAAATGTAGTATTTTCCCTAGCGAATGTTTTTTTGAATGAGCGCAATAAGCTTGTCTTTAATAAAGTGATGTGGTAAGGTAGTATATAGTGTAGAGAAGTCATAAGTGCTTATTGATGAAACTCGACTTTTATTGAAAATTTATCAAGGACATCTCCCGAATGTATTATAGACCAAAATAAATTATCCCAGAGTTTTCATAAGTTTTATCACAATATAGTTTAACGTGATCTTTAACGGCAGTAAGACAAGAAGTTAAACGTTTGGAGATGTTTGTTGTTGTGCAGGCACTAGAATTCGAAATAAAGCGGGCCTTATACGGATTTTTTATGTAATTTAGGAATCCAGTACATAGTAGGCAGTTTATTTTGCTTATCGTCTACACCAGCCTTGAAAGTAGTGCACCGAGTGATATGCGCGGAAACAACATCATCCTCAGTAGAATTTACTGGAGTATACGAATTGATGCTGCCGAGTACCAGAGATAAAACATTGACGTAATGTAGGCGTCAATATAATATTATATTATTAGCTGCTTTATCTGCAGGAATTAAAACAAAATTATTATGAAATTCCTGAATTCCCGATTTTAAATTACGAAAGGAAAACCTAGGTCTCGGAGGAAGTAAAGAGGGGATAGCATTATACAAGTTAATACGTGTATCTATAATTTTAAGAATTGACTTTTTCCAAGTAGAAAGCGAGTTTAGTCCGCATGTTCTCTATGACACCATTTTATACTAATATCTTCAATGGAGTGGGCGATCTGGGCACGACAGGCATTACAATCAATAGTTGAAGGTAATCAATATTTAGGACCTTTCGAAAACAAATGCCGAATACGTTTATAAACAATATCAAAATTGTCAGTGATGACATGACCTGCTGGAGCATAGCAAAATGTTGATGTGTTGCATTCACATTCCTTGGGAGTGTTATGTACTCAAGGTCAGAAACTATTTTGTTGTAATTGAAAATAATATTTCTAATAGGCTTTTTATACTTATAACAAATTACAGGACTTTCGGAATTTTTGAAATATTTTGGGATAGAATCAACTACATGAGTATCTCGAAAAATACTAGGCATGTCCATGAAATCAATACCTTTATTAATATATAGTAGTCTTAGCCTGACGTGATCAGACTCCTTGTCAATATGAGGTCGGAGAACATGTTGTATGTAGCTTTGAACTATGGAAGCAGCCGGACAGACGTGTCTGTGATTCAGGTTTAATCTTTATCTAAATGCCTGAGAGGTAGGCATTAACGCTTGCATATAGGTCTGGGACTCGGGGTACGTTTTATATTGTTCCTGTTTAACGGTACATGAATACATGTTATATATTTAAACACAACCGAAAGACGTTTTTTTTTTATAATCGTTTATTATATTACAGACATCATTTTCGTAAGATAAAATCCACATATTAACTGTGCTAAATATACAGCAAAACAAAAAGAACTGTGTTAAGGATGTTAAGGTATAGAATGTTGTTTCCTGCTTTTTCCTTCAAGGATGTTTATTTTCTGACGACGGGCATGTTGATGCTCACTTTCCAACGACGGGCATCATGGCCTGAAATATATATGATACATGCACGCATACTTGAGACAGATATGACAACACAAATCATTTAAATAGCTCCACCCATGAGAGACGAGAATGAAACATACATATCCGGGAACCGTCCCAACAAATGCGTCATGTTGGCTCCGATATAGAGATTTAGATCCACCCATGAGAGACGGGAATGATCAGTACATATCCGGGAACCGTCCAAGCAAGTGTGTCACATTTACTCCTACGCCTCCTAGATATATTTTGAAACAGATTATTTACATCCACCCAAGAGAGACGGGAATGATAGATTCATATCCGAGAACCGTCCCAACAATTGTGTCATGTTGGCTTCGGTATAGCGATTGAAACAGAATATTTAGATCCACCCATGAGAGACGGGAATGATAAATACATATCCGGGAACCGTCCAATCAATTGTGTCACGTTGGCTCCTATATATTTTTTGAAATATTCCATTTTAAAAATAACCCATGAGAAACGAGAATGATAAATACATATCCGGGAACCATGCCCAACTGAGCCTTGCTGGTTCCTTGACAGAAATTTGGCACAAAAATGATGCAAATGATGTATTAAAACAAATATGATAGACCGGTTGGCATTCGATAGAAATCCACACAGTTAGGTTTTTACGATAAGCGCTAGTATCAGTGTAGCCCTAACCCCTGACTGAGATCATTGTATCGCTATGATGCACGACCTTGAGAAATACTTTCGTACTATCGTCAGCTGGTTTTGCGGTTCATTTAACGTAGGTACTGACTTTTAACAAACTATATCAGCAAGAACGATCAAGAAGACATTTGGTATTTATTTTATTTTGTTTTTAAAGTTTCTAATCGGAACTATTGTGTTAAGTAGGCTCTGGTTAATCGAAACAAATATGTTTTAATATAGGTATCAATTTGCATGCATCTTAGAGTCTAAACCTGTTTTTAAGTAATTCGTTCATGATTCGAGTGATATGATAACAATTTGTTATTAGATATGTTCTAAATAAACCACAAGAAATGTAATGTTCACGGCCAAAGTCAATGTAAATTTACATGGGGAAATAAGATGCTTGCGAATGCCGTAACTTCATACCGGTGTATGCGTATTATTGCTTGTCCTGTCATTTTAAGCACTTTATTTGCATATGAAGGGAGTATTGACAATTAAAATAGCATCATATATTTGTAACAGTGGGGACGGATAAAAACAATGCGGATAAGATAACTTACATTCATGCACATGTCGGGTAAAGTAAATGGATCTCTCATACTCAGCGTTCCTTGCTTCACGTTGCCGTACACAATCGAATCCACTGTGCTCATGGCTGCAAGGGAAACATACATCATAATTAAGTTTGCTTTATTGGCTAATTAATTTTGCAATATTCGCAATCCATGTTTGAAGTAGAGGATAACAGGTTCCAAATACGGATTCTGTACATTGTAATAACACCATTCAATAAGTTCGGTATTCCACTAGTGGTATAACATAACGTTAATGACGTCATGGACGTCGCGTTAATGTACGTTTTCTGACGTAATGTCACTATAAGTTATGTGATAAATAGAATTTAACATTCGTTCTCATTCATTATTGAATTTATTAAAATCGTTTAGTTTAAACAATATTTTATTCTCAAGTGTATACAATTATTATGGTTACACATATTATAATAAATTTAACACAATTTGAAAACGTGGATTCGGAAAAAAGCTTTTAGCTTATATCAATCCGTTTCCATAATTACATAATGATATGAAACGAAGATATTCAGAAGTCTTTACAATCATGAACCAATAGAAATATTAACATAGTTTGGCTTTTAGTTAAGGAATTTCAAATAATAAAAAGAATGGACGAATAAAGAAAAAGATAGATAGAGTTTGTTGTGTGTTTTTCTCGTTTTGGTCGCCCGAATAGGCATTATTTATTCGAGGTTAGTTTATTTCTAATCGTTTTGTGCTGATAATATATTTCTGTACAGCTTTGAAAATTGAAATATTTGTTTCATTAGGTGTGTGAGGGATGCCCTCTAAAAGTTGGGTAGTTTTTACATTAAGTATGCCCAATGTACTTAGGGTATTATTTAAAATGCGTCGTTGTTCTGTAAATTGTCTGCAGCAGTAAGAAATGTTTCGTGTCTTCTGTTGACCCACAATTACGCAATGGATTTTCTATTATATTTTTGGCGTATAAATGCTGATTTAGAGAGCTACATTTCAGCCGAAGGCGTGTATGGTATATATGTGCCTTGCGCTCACCATATTAGAAGTAGTGTGGTATATGTGTATTGGAGATATTAAAAGCATCGACGGTATGGGCATTCCTTGTATGTTCTGGTAGTTCATTCCATTTTTTTTTATTGTGGATGGTAAAAAAGATTTAGCAGATAGTTGTGATTTACATTCAATTCAATATCTTTTTTTCCTCCATGCAGGAGATTATGAAATACAATAATATGAATACATTTAGAACAACATAATCATGACAAAATATCATACGAGAGAGAGAGAGAGAGAGAGAGAAAGAGAGATAGAGAGAGATTAATATATACATTTACACAGATGTGAGAGAGTTTAATATATACATTTACACAGATGTTTACATTATTGTAATATGTAGTAGAAATAATAATACCAATCGTGCGCTCTGCACTGAGCTCATATGCAAACTAATTTAACACTAGCAATGTCTTGGCATATTTCGAGTTTCGCTTAACATTTGTTTTTAAATGACAACATATTACATATTCTGAGTGAAGAATATACATTTGTCAATACAGACACTCGCAAATCTTGATGCGAGATGATAGAACTGATTGTACGATTCATTATCAATATCTGTCCGAGGTGGCTCGCCGAGGACTTTACATGTGAACGATAATGGCTCGGAAGTATCTTATCATATCTTAGATTAGGGCTTACATCCTTATTAACGTCATTTAAAAATTTAATTCTCATATTAAGTGTATATGTACATTCTGAGATAATATGCACCGCTCTTATTAGGAAGGGTGTTTGACAAACTGGACAATATGATTCCTGTCTTAAAGGCGTCTCAACCCATAGGCGGGCTATTTTATTTGCTATTGCAAGATCAGTTCTGTTGGACGGTATTGTACGCTAAGTTTACCATTTTAAAGAATAATGTCAGTTTATGCTTGTTACGACGTGATTGCAGACTTTCCCACCCTGTTTCATCATTTAATAGGGATATTGATAATAATTTAGTTGCACCAGTTACTATCCTAGCTGCTTCTATTTGTCACTTATTTCATATTGTGTGCAATTATCCCAAACTACGTCAGCTATTTCCAAAATTGGTCGAATGAATGTAGTATAAATGGATTCTAGGGATTTACGGTCTAGAACAAATTTGAGTCTTCTCATAATATTAAAGCGTTTCCATGCTTGTTCTGTGACGTATTGCAGGTGTGCATGCCAACTACAATCATTTGAAAATATAAGTCCGAGATGTTTTTGAGTTTCTACTTCTTGAATAATAGTATTATTCATAGATAACGAAGGATGTAACGGTTTAATATGTTTGCGAGAAATAATTAGTGATTCCGTTTTATTTGGGTTGTACGTAACTAACCATGATTCAGCCCAAATATGTACACTCAAGTGATATGAAAACGCAACACGGGAATTTCCGCTTTATATTGTATATACTGCACACTTAATTGCACATAATATTCCAAAGAAATCCCCAGATGTTTTTTAAAAAGAAAGTTGCAGTTAACTAGTGAAAGGACACAACTGTGATGTTGTAGACGTTTTAATCACACTACACTTTGTAACAAGAACTTCATAAATGTTGAAGTAGCTCTTTGAAAAATTGAGCTAGTTCAGTACTGTATTTAACGTAAATAGTTTGCAAAATGTTGTATCCTAAGTTTGCTCACATGATTGAGCCAAACGCGTACTCTGTGAATAATGAAACATTGAAGGAATACTATTTGCTGTATTATTTGTTGTTTTAGTATTTTTTCCAAAAGGAAAGGTCTTACGTAGCCATGTACCATTCAATTAAAAGCTGCATATTGTACATACAATATATAGCGGAAATTCCCGTGTTGCGTTTTCATATCACTTGAGTGTATTTTCACCAAATCAGCGTTTAATATGTCAGCGGCTCGCTGTGGGTTATCGACTATTATAAATGATTTTATATATTGGGAACTTGGTAGAACATCTTTTATTACAAGAAGATATTTTATAATTGTTAAATATTGGTTACAAATCATGAGCGTTCATGAACGTAAATATATAAAAATAATGTATAACATGATGTTAAATGACTGTGAAATGTATCCTCGCAAAAGAAAAATGGGTTTCACAGTTGAAACACTTATTGTCCTCTCTTGGGTTTTATGATGTATGGTTACAACAAAGTGTTGGTAATTGTAATTTATTCCTTGCAGTATTAAAGCAACGGTTAAATGACAATTTCGCTCAAATTTGGCATAGTCGATTAGATATCTCCACCAGAGCAGTGTTTTATAGGAGCTTTGCATCTTTTCAGTTTCAACCATATCTTGATAATATAAATATTTTCAAAATGTGTCAAGCACTTACCAAATTACGGGTGTCATCTCATAGGTTGCAAATTGAAGCGGGAAGATGGGTTAAACCAAACAGAATTCCTGTTATTGATAGATTATGTTTATTTTGTAATAAACTTGAAGTTGAATTTCATTTTGTGTTGGAATGCCAAACGTATACTGTCTTAAGAAAGCAATACATTCCACAATATTTTTAAAAGAGGCCAAACATGATGAAATTTTTGGAATTACTAAATTCACAAAATAAAGTATAAATTCACAAGCTTTGTACATTTGTTTTAAAAGCATTTAAATTACGAAACGAAACATTATATAGAAATTAGTAAATATAGGTAATTTATTTTACCGAATGTGTTATGAAATGTATGGTTCAGTATTTATGTAGTAATACGCCTTCTCAATGCTTAAGTCCAATTAACAAATGATAGCAATTGTTGTGCGCGTGAGTGCGTAAGTGATTGAGTGAGTGCATGCGTGCATGCCAGTATACGTGCATTTTATTTTGACTGTCTCAGATTAACAAAAGTTTCTTGTTTGTAAAATCCTACACTGTTGCCATGTTTTATGTAACTGTATATTGTATCCTCACGGGCTTTTAAGCCTATTGGAATTTGGAAATAAAGTTACCTATTTATTATAAAAACACTAGTGTCGTCAGCAAACAGCTTAATTGTAGAGTTAATGGTGTCAACTATATCGTTAATATATACCAAAAATAGTAATGGACCTAGAATAGAACCTTGTGGGACACCAGAGTTGATGTGTTTCCAATCAGACATAGCACCAGGGAGAATAACACGTTGTTTTCCATTTTCAAGATAATCTTTAAACCACAAAAGAAGTGGGCCATCTATGCCAACATATTGTAGTTTGTATAGTAGACCCTTGTGCCAGACTCTATCAAAGGCCCTACTTATATCACAAAAAACAGCACGCATTTCTTTATCTTCGTCTGGAGCCTGACAAAAAGTATGGTATATATCTACTAGTTGGTTAACAGTGAAATCTTTAGGTACAAAGCCTGACTGCAAAGCAGTTATGATTTCTTAGAAAAAAGTTAAAAACGTGCTTGTGGATAAGTTTTTCCAAAATTTTATCTATCGTTGATAGGAGCGAAATCGGCCGATAATTAGAAACATCAGAAGGGTCATTTTTCTTAAAGACAGTGGTAACGTACGCTTCCTTCCACCTAGTTGGAACTTTGCAGAGTCGAAGTGAGCGATTAAAAAGATTGCACAAGGGAGTTGCGAGTTGTTTGGAAAGTTCTTTTATTACTTTGTTGTTAATTTCGTCTGGGCCTGCGGCTTTTCCCAGTGGAAGGGTTTGTAAGATTGATTCAACTTATAATGGCTGTAGATTAATTATATTGAGGTTTGGTTTGTTAGGGTTTATAACAAGTTGCGGTAATATCTTTCCGTCATCGTTTAGAACTGTTTGGTTTGCAAATATTGTCACTGTAGTAGATACCATCATGTTCGAGGGGCGGTATATTAGTGGATTTATCGTTTGGCTTGATAAAGCACTTAAGCGTTTTCCACCAGTCAGAATTTGATAAGGTATTTGATTTAAGTTTATTAGATATATTTTCAAAGTATTTTTTTTCCGCTTTACGAATTACGTTTATTGTTTCATTTCGAATTGATTTGTATTTAGTCCAATTTTCGGGTGTGTCTGTTCGTTTTGACTTCGATAATATACGCTTTCTCTTCCTTATTGATTTTCTAATGTCATTCTGAAGCCATGGGGGATCTTTGGGCCTTACAGTAATAAGTTTATGTGGGATGGTCTGTTCTACCATATTGATGATATGGTTGCTTATATTATCTGCATACTGGTCAATATTTAGATCAAAAAGAGATTCCCAATTCGTGTTTTCCGCAGTTTGTCGAATTTGTTCGTAGTCACCTTGGTTATATAGCCTTACTTTACGCTTAAATTCAGTGTGAGGAGGTCTAAACTCATTCAAGATACAAAAAATTGGGCAGTGAAATCTAATATTTTGATCTAGGAATGGTTCACCAACACCACTAAACAATACATTTTCAGGTTTAGTTACAAGGAATAGATCTAAAACGGAAGACGAGTTTTCTTTACGTGTAGGTTCGGCTATTAATTGGCTCATGTCGTTTTGTAATAAAATATCATTGATTTTGTTGGCCGATACTTGTTTCAGAACATCAAGGTTAAAATCACCCGTGACTATAATATCGTCGATGGGTGTGTCTTTCGCAAGACCAATAGAATTTTCAATAGCTGTCAAGACAGCAGGAGAAGAACTAGGAGGGCTATAAAAGGATCCTAATAGTGTTGGCTTATTTCCTACTGATATTTCCAACCAGATACTTTCGACGCCAGGGACCTCCAGATCTCTGCGACGTTTAGCGGGTATGTTTTAATTAACACAGATAAGTAGGCCACCATCGTTTTCTCTGTCTTGGCGAAAAGGCATGCAATAAATTTCGAACGATATATCGTCATTTAATATGTTTGAAGACAAACACGTTTCAGAGAAAACTATGACGTCAAAGTGCAATAGTTCAGCATAAAGTATGTCTTTTTTGTTGTAAAAACTTTGGACCTTGTAGTGAATCAGTGATATGTTGTCTTTAACAGCATCAACAATATCGGGCTCGAAGACATCAGAATGAGGACCTGGATTACTTTCAACATCACCTGATTGAAGAAGTATAATAGCCATCCATGTAATTAATTCAAATATGCTTAGATATTTAGTACCCATAGTTTTGAAAATCGTTTGCATTGGATACATATATTATGTCTGCTCTCCCATATTTTTAACAAACCATGTTGTCAAATATTAATTAGACGCAAATGTGTGGGGCTTAGAGTTTATAATCCATTGTCATTGTGTAACTAGTTATCATTATATTGATATTTGTAACTATATGTATTGTTTGTTAAACATTTAAGTATATCATAATCCTAAACTGTAACTTGCCATTGACTATATGTACATATGTTATGATAAAATGTATACTCATGGACCAAATGGTCTTTTGTATTATTGAATAAAGTATATTATTGAATTAAGATCTAGAGCCAAATTAAGAGCGTACCATTGCAAATACACACGCGCTTCATTTGAAACGTACACTTCCTCGCCCAATGCCCATTAGGTATTTTTAATACGTACTTCCGGCATCGTCCATTCCATAGACGGTAGTGGCCACAGGTGAACAGTCACTGTCCATCAAATGCATTTGAAGTGTCATGTTCATACCCATCATTTGCGTCCACCTGTTCACCTTAAACGTGTTACTTCCGGAACCCATCATGTAACTTCCGTCATAGCTGGCGTTCTCTGTGTATATAATATAGATGTGGATTTTAATATATATATATATGAAATAGTTGTATAGGTATCTAGTAGTGTTAGTCGTATATTAAAATGTATTTAATTTCAGCCTTTGTTTCTCAATTTCAAATATGTATATAGAGTTTAATTAACATTGTTGTCGTGATACGGGAAATAATTCCTGAGTGAGAAAGATTCTTGCGATATAGAAACGAGTGCGGTTGCGCACGAGTTTCTATATCGCAATAATCTTTCTCACGATTTTGCGATAAAGAAACGGGTGCGGTTGCGCACGAGTTTCTATACGGTATCGCAAGAATTATTTTTCGTATCACGACAACAATGTTAATTAAACTATATATTATATACTCTGTGATGAATTTCTTTCCAATCGTCTTTTGACACAAGTATTCCTTCTTATGTTACCCCTTTGGCGACAGCGCGGAGTAATACATAAATATCGTGACGTCACTCGCGCTGTGTGATTGTGACGTCACTCGCGTTGTGTGACGTCACGATATTGCTGCACAGGCTGGAACCATCCTGTGCTGTAGACGATGATGGCTGGGGTTCAGGGGCATTTCCAGCTTGTTTTGGTTGCACAGGCATTTCGGGACCACTCACTTCTTCAATTTCAGAAGTTTTTAACAGTTCTTCAACCTGCTGGTAAGATAAAAACTCTAGAATTCTGACATGATGATGTGTTTTGAGCTTCAGTAGTTGCAGACGGTCAAAGACAATTGGATACCTTTTATTTTAACCCTTAAATGAAATCACCCTTTTAACAAAAGTATTTAAATATAAATTTAATTAATTTATTATTATTTTTATTTATTTAACTTTCAATTTAAATTGTTTTTAAATAATACTTATACTTTTTTATTTATTTATTTTTAACAGTCTATTTTTAGAATTCATGGGGTTTAGCCTAGCACTTTATATTGGAAGAGGGGGCAGGGTTAAGAAAGTAGTTCCTAAAATCTGGCTACTGTGCTATCTTGCACACTAGGCGAGATAGCACAGTAGAGGAAGAGATATGTTATAGATTTTCTCAAACTGGGAAATTTCTATAATTCATCACAAACTATATAATATACATATATAATTATATATATTGCATCGACAAGTAAATAAATATACATTTGGCTGTTAAGAACCATTTAAAACACTGCTATCAATTGAAAATCAATTGAAAACACGATTATTTTAAACTCGTCAAAATCGAAAAATTGCAAAATTAAACATTAAAGATATTTTTTGAACACTACTATTGCTTTAACATTAAAAAATGTGATTTTCATAATGGTTTAAAAAGTAAAAAGAAAATGCAAATTAAAGAGAAATATTACGTTAATTTGAACAGTTCTACAGAACAAACAACTGAACTGTTTGATTTTAATTAATTGATATCTTTGGGGCAAAATGAAATGTACACTTGCATTTGAGTAAATCCCAACAGATCAGAAACCACACCACTATCCCTTACAACCGTACCCAAACCTGCTCCAGGCGTACACTATCTTTTAACTAATAAAAGCCACCATCCTGCACGAGAATATACCTCTACCAAAGACATCGGTCATGAATATACATAAGCTAAATATACCGGCGGCCAATGAAAACACCAGTCGATTATGTGGGTGTTAACATTTATTGATTTTATAATTTATAATAATAAGTGCATATTTTGAAACTGAAGGATATTTGATTAACAAATGCAAGCAGCGATTGTCTCAGAATTGGAGTTGTAAACCTTCTCGCCTCTCACAACTGCGAGTTCGAATTTCACTGGGAGCTCGACTTGTAAGTGAGGAAGTGTCGATTGTTACGGATGGCGGGAGGTGTACAGTACTGGTTCTACCCAGGAAAAGTGGGTGGTATGGGATGTATGAGTACTTCGGGTTTTGGCACGAGGTATATGAGGGAATGTATATATGAGTACTTAGGGTTTTGGCACGAGGGAATGTATGAGTACTTCGGGTTTATGCACGAGGTATACGGGGGAATGTATGAGTACTCGGGGTTATGCACGAGTGATACGAGGGAATGAAAATGACGTAAAACGTTATACAAACTAAGGCTTTAATTTCATATTACACATCATGTTTAGGAATTCTGAGATAATCAGTGTTAGCATTTGTTAATTAATATCGGTTATTAATATTATAAATGTATTAAGCAATACAATGTTACACCCATATAATCTACTGGTGCGTTTTCATTGAACGCCAGTTACTATTAGTTATTAGGATTCTTGACAGGGGACATGGGCTCACATTCCCTGCCTGGAAATTATATTCACCCGAGCCGTTAGGCGAATTTGTCATACTTCAAAGTTGTAATAATTTATTTAAGAAAAAAAAACGGCCAAAAACACGATTTCATTTTAGTGCGCCAATTTCCAAGTAACGCCTCTAACTTGACGTTGTTTATTTTCGTGACGTCATCGCTCTAACGTCGTTAAATTTGGCGGATTTTTTAATAAAATAAACGTATTTTATCACTATGTTAATGCTTATTATCTGTAAAATTGCCAAAAAAATACAATTACGATTATTTCAGACTTTTACACACAATGGAAAGCGCAGAAAAGCGACAGGAAGGAAACAACCGGGGTTTCCAAAACGAATCGGCAACGTACGGAATCCTGTTAGGGCCATCGCGATCTCGCGTTTTCAATTTCGCGAGATTGCGAGATTGCGAAATAAATTTCGCATTCTCGTCCTATTCTACCTTAAAAAAAACGCGAAGTTTGCAAGCCAAACATCGTGCAAACCTCGCGATTTTATCACGTTTTCATTTGGACGAGATTGCGAGAATGCGAAATAAATCTCGCATTCTCGCCGTATTCTACAAGGAAAAAAAACGCGAGATTTGCAATCAAACTTGGTGCAAACCTCGCGATTTTATATCGGCATATTGTACAATGAAAAAAATGGCCCTAACAGGATTCCGTAGCAACGTTATCGTTGCCATTTTGTTTTTGTGTATTCGAGTAATTGGGTAACTACGGGGAATTCGTCCTATGTTCACGTCGCGAGACGTAGACATGGACATGGGCTCATGACTACGGTGCATTGACCAATGAAATCCTGAGAATTTTCTTTGCAGTATGACAAAAGTATATACTTACTGGCACACGGAGGAGTCATCATGCGAGTCATTTTGTTCATGTAGCACGTTCCATGAACTACGACATATTCTTTGGCCTGAAGAAAGGGGGGAAAGCATGTATGCATAGGATATATGCTATGAAAAGAACTCTTCACCATTAATAAACCGAAATGGAAGTAGCGTAGCGACTGACCGTGGTTTCCTAGTTCCCTAACCTTTATCCGACTTAGTGTTTACCACAGGTTTATCGATAGTTTCTTTATATGTCACGCTACTAATCATAAAGACCGCTGGTAGTAAATTCTAAGTATTTGAAACATGAGGCAACCGATTACCTGAAATGTTGACTAAACACTAAAACATAGCATGAAGGAACAGTAATCAGCATGCATAAATAACAGTACTGTGCCTTGCAGGGTACCTTGACGTCGAATATGCATCGAGATTTTGTTTTATTACTTTATATGCGTTTTCATACTTGTAATGATTCGATGTAATTAAAACAGATTCTCCTAGATTATGTTTACAATATCGCCGTAAACATCCGCTAAGATTCACAAAGCCCAAAATAAATTTTTACCCCCATGCGTACATAGTAAATATAAAACAACATATAGACAGGTGTCGTCTGCGAATGACTGTTTCTAGGGTTCGGTTGTACTAAGTAAAACGTAGGCTATGCAGCATAGTGCTGTCAATGGTCAGCACCTTCAACAATCGATCGTATTTTATTTTTTGTTTTGACAAGAAAACCTTTTTAATACATTTCTATGGGTGAAAGATTGGGATTTCTCATTGAAAGAATGTTCATAATCGCTAAACATTAATAACTAACTCCGAACGCAAAAATAACTAACTGTGGCGTTGAGTCATGACGTCATTAACGTGTTGGTGACGTCGATGTTTTATATCAATAAATAAAGCGACTTATCTCTTGTTAAAATCATAGATAATCTGATTAAACATGTAATAAACAGATTATTTGACTGTTGTGATCGATTATATGGAAATTCTTCACTCGATGGTAGGCATGTTTGTTTTTTCACTCTCTTACGCTCGTTCGTGAAAAGAACGACACACCTATCATCTCGTGAAGGATTTCCCTATAATCGATCCCAGCAGTTAAATAATCTCTATATATCTAGCAAACAAAACGTAAGTAAATAGTATAATGCGTTTATATTTTGTTATTTACACCACTATTGGCAAAATGTTGTTATTTTGGGTTTTTTGTTAAGTCACCATACCCTAGAACAACGACTGTTCCGTCACAATTTTGGTTTTCGGCTGTCAATAAATGTACAACGTAAACATGTGGGGTCAAAGAAAAATTGCGAAGCTTAACGGATGGCTACGACAATATTGCAAACAGATCCAGGAGCGTCCGTTTTCTATGGAAGAGCATTAACGCAACAAATCCAGACATGTATTTGTAAACCAACATATGTGAACTCCGGCCTTGCATAATGTTCACATGTACTCGTGTAACCCAACAAATGTAAACTCCAGCCTTGCATAATGTTCACATGTACTTGTGTAACCCAACAAATGTAAACTTCAGTCTTGTATAATGTCCACATGTACTCGTGTGACCCAACAAATGTAATCTCCAGCCTTGTATAATGTTCACAGATACTCGTGTAACCCAACACATGTAAACTTCAGGCAAATAAACCAACATATGTATACACGAAACATGTACATTGTATATATCTACATTTAAATCCGCATACTTCAGAACGACAGAGTACAAATATACGCTTCTCATTTTGACATGTCTCAAATTAACATATCCAGGTTTACAAGAGACGAAATACATCTATAGATGATTTCACATCTGATGACCTTATCTCGAAAAATGTCGGACATATTCAAACCTCGCTGAAGGTGGCCGTCGGATGTTTATCCCGCAAAGAAGCTAACCCCATTTACAGATCGCCACTATGCTTTCCTCTTTGTGCGATGACCGGACGGATTGTGAACCCTATGACGACGTCAACCTAAATCCTCAATGAACGGTAACGTTTGATGTTTGTCTTAAATCTTATCTTGTCGTACACTAAATGGTTTGTTCTCGTGTTACCAAGTTACTGAGTACTTGCTTTGTGACTTTCTAAGCTTTTGATTTTTATATTCATATATATGCATGATCATCTATGTGTTATACTTATATTGCCTATTAATGCTGCCTTGTTTGTAAGAGAATATAACCTGGCAGGGATACCTATATTTCCACTATCCCATTGTGTTGGGATGACAATAGGATAAGAGTGAGGTTTGTTGCACCCAAGAGCCTGGTTTAAACCCGAGCGGCCTTTTTTGCCACTGACCTTTCCAAGGTGGTAAGTATGTCTATTGGCAACTCTTTTATTTGTTTTCATATTTGGCCTTTTATTCATCTGTGTATTTCTGTTTGTTTATATGCGTGTTTGTGGTTGACTGGTCTTTGAGTGCTACATCTCCTGTTCGACTTTTATATCTACGTTTTATGGTTAGTTGAAAGTAAAAATTGTCAAACAAACAAAAGTGAAGAAAACTCCTCACGTCATAGTTTTTCTCCTGACCCTGGCAAGTGGCCCAATAACTGCTGTAAATGCCTAAATCTCTTATACTGGTTTGCAGATTATAATGAAATTTCTATATTGACATACATAGCGTATATGTCAGGTAATAATTAAACAAACTTGTAAGTCCACTAAAAAACGTAATCTTCGTTGAAGTTCCTTGTTTTTACCATTTAAAATATTTACCATCGCGTTAAATATACTCTCCGTTTGAGAAGATTTTCAAGTAGGCGTGGCTACTGCGCACGAATACGCACGCATCCAATGTGTTTCTATAGAACATGGCTATTCCATGTATTGTTTCAATGAGTCGCGCGCACTACACGTATGCACTGCTCACACTTTCAATGGATCTAAGTAGAAAATGGCTATTCCACTGTTGAAAGACACGCTGACGTTAGTGGTCACTCCTTCATTTGTTTTATCATTATCACCCTTCCAATGCACGTTATTATTGATACTATAGCGACGGGGAAAAGAATGTAAATTTAAGAATGTTTCACATCTTTTCGGTGTTTATGTGGTTTTAACCGATATTGACTGGCACATTTACCATAAAGCGCTAACGCAATTTACTAGCTGCGTTTAAAACCGCACAAACGCTGGAAAAATGCGAATAATTCTTAAATATATTACAACGAAGATGAAATTAACAATAGGCTCTCACTGAGATGGACGCGTAAAACACGAAGAGAATTTTACTTTATATGAAAATAATAAAGAATGTATACATACGTTATTGTAATCCTGGTAGATGGTTAGGTTCTGTTTCACCATTTTATCGCTGTCAAGGAAAGTGCCGACAAGTTTCATCATCATCATATCGTAATCATAATCCATTAAAAAGACGTTCTGAAAACAAAACCCAAACATAATCCATTAATAAGACACTCTGAACACAAAACCCAAACATAATCCATTAATTCAATTCAATTCAATTATTTTATTCATCATAAACATCATACAATGTTCATCGCCTATTACAATGAGGCGGTTACATTACATTGAGAAGAGCATGTATAATACTATCATGGAGTAAAGCTACAAAAGAGCACTTACACAAACTATTTTCAACAAACAATTTCAAATAGTATATAGCATAACAAATAAAGAGGGGAAATCATTAGAAAAAGAAAGAGAGAAAGCAACACAACTCTATACATATAATTTGTTTGTACAGTGGATGTATACATTTCGGTCAAGCTAATTATGTTTACAACTCGTGCTATCAGTCCTCGTACTGGCGGTTTCACACAATAGCAATTCTTCAGAAAATAAGTCTAAGGCCTGTAGGCAAAAACTATGTGTTTCAGAAACTTGAATAATTGTTTACAATCATAATAACTATTACGTTAATCTCGATAATTCACGTTAATTATATATTATACTCTCACGTCTCAAATTCGCTAAATATACATAATTTGCCAATTTACTTAATACGACAATTAATAAGACACTCTGAAAACAAAACTCACACATAATCCATTACAAAGTAGATCTGTAAAAAACCACACACATAATCCATTACAAAGATAGCTCTGTAAACAAAACGTACATCGAATCAATGTCCGAATCAATAAAGTTATTAATCAAAGAGTTTTCAACAGAAATATTTCTTTTCATATAAGAACAAACCAAATGTATCTATACTTTAAAACATGTCTCTGAAACATAAAAAGCACTGCGCATGTAAATATGCCAAAATTCGTCTCGTATGTCAATAATCTTAGTCGAAGAAAAACAAATTGTATGCAATCGATAAATATGACTACGATTTCCTAAATATATTTCAAATTCGTCAATAAAAGAGAAGACTTAAAAAATATTATTTTACATTGTAGCATTTAAGTCATAGAAGACCAACACCTCATAACGATTTCCGTCCAATAAAACGGCTAAGATTATAAGAATATATCATGGGTATCCGGTGAAGATAGGGAATTCCAACCCGAGGTGTAAGTGTTTTTTTTATCGGAACTGAGGCTGTGCCGAGGTTCCGATTAAAACACTTATACTGAGGGTTGGAATTCCCTATCTGAGCCGAATACCCATGATAGATTCTTTGTCTTGCATATCAGAGACATGTTGTGCGTCGACGACGCCAGCTACTAACTTTTTACATATTTTCCTGCATACCGGATGTCGGCGCACGTGAATTTTATCTCGACCCCAGTGTGAGATGGAAATTTCTTGCATACCGGACAAGGATATCCGTCATTTTACCGGGGCTAGATATTTCCATCTCACCCTAGGGTCGAGATAAAAATCACGCGCGCCAACATCCGGTATGCAGGAAAACATGCAAAACGTTAGTAGCTGGCGGCGTCAACGCACATGTCTCTGATATGCAAGAAAAATAATATATCATGGGTATTCGGTTCAGATAAGGAATTACAACCCTCGATATAAATGTTCTAATCGGAACCTCGTAGAGCCTTGGTTCAGATAAAAACACTTATACCTCGGGTTGGAATTACCTATCTTCACCGGATACCCATGAAAGATTCTTATATTCTTGCATACCGGACAAGGATATCCGTCATTTTACCGGGGCTAGATATTTCCATCTCACCCTAGGGTCGAGATAAAATTCACGCGCAACAATAATGACGTCAATAACGTGAACAGATGCATGACGTCATTGTGATAAAAAACATTAAAATGTTAGTTATTGGTGACGTCGATGCACAAAATGTCATTGATATGCAAGAAAAAGAATCCACCATGAGTTTATCCATGTGAGATAGATAAATCTCACCCTCGGGATCAGAATTGTAACCAGGAACTCGGCAGAGCCTCGTCCCTGGTTACAATTCTGACCCTCGGGTGAGATTTACCTATCTCACATGGATACTCATGATGGATACTTATAATCTAGCCCCGGTAAAATGACGGATATCCTTGTCCGGTATGCAAGAAATAGACGTATTTGCACTGATCATGTTTCCATACTTCATAGTGTCTCACTTATGTCAATAAATGCAAAGACGACATAAACAATTGCTCCGTGAGCGTGTATCGATATTTATATTGTGTCACTAATGTCAATAAATGCGTAGACGACATGAGACTTTGCACTGAACTTATTCCGATAAGTCATTGTGTCACTTATGTCAATAAATGCGTAGACGACATGAGACTTTGCACTGAACGTATACCGATAAGTCATTGTGTTACTTATGTCAATAAATGCGTAGACGACATGAGACTTTGCATTGAACGTATATCGATATTTATAATGTGTCACTTATGTCAATAAGTACGTAGACGACATGAGCCATTTGCACTGAGCGTGTACCGATATGTCATAATGTGTCACTTATGTCAATAAATGCGTAGACGGTATAAGCCATTTGTAATGAACGTGTATCGACATTTCATATTGTGTCACTCGTACGTCAAAATATAAAAGAAACCGTAAACATTTCTTTCAATGAGTTTCTTTCGATACTACATATTGTATCGATACTACATATTGTATCGATACTATATCTATACTACATATTGTATTGCTTCTACACATTGTATCAATCCTGTATCGATATTACAAATTGTATTGATACTACGTATTGCTACGTATTGTATCACTTATGTCAAAACCAAAATATAGAAGTCACTAACAATTTTGCTCTGAGTCGATAAGTCATATTACATCACGTGAAAGGCAGAAAGTCAGAAATAATTGTTCACTGCCCACGTATCGCTAACTCGTAATGTGTCAATACACGTAAGGCATAAACAACTTCCCATCACTACTTCGTAAGATTTCGTTAACATCGCTGCCACATAAGATGTTTCACATTAATTCATATATATATAGAATACCTCAACTTTTGTAAATATGGATAAATAATTAAATATGTTTTACTTACGTCCATGTATTTAGATGACGATAAATCTGCTAAATTTATCGATCCTCCGACCTGCATTAACAAACTCGTGAACTTGTGATTCGAACAGCATGGCAAAGGTTCCATGTCCGACATGCCGGCAGACGACAGCGCCACCATCCCGACGAACGAAATAATTACCTTCAGCATCATAATGTTAGCGTACGTATGTGTGGCTTTTGACTACAGATGATCTAAGCGAATGCTTTCGTTTTTATACACCTACTTGCCGCCATTGTAACCTAGATATAGGACTCTTTACTTTTCAAAAGTATTTGACACGTGACACGTGACTTGCAGGCCTGCCAAATGTCCGGATAAAATCCAGAATTCACTAATTTTCATAAGTTTTCCGGATCTTTGGATTTAATTCTAAATTCTACGAAAAGACCTATTTTTTTAAAAATAAAATTTTAAACAGCTGTAAGTTCAGAGGGTTTCAGTAATTGTATAGACTTTAATTTTTAGACTTTAATAGTTTATTATAGTGTCACATATAAAAGTTACAAACATATTCAAATATTACACAAACAAACTTTTATACCCGGCCGTAATAACGTCCTATGAGACACTTAAAACACATATATTTCAAATCAATAATCTCATTATATCTACACTATAAATGTATATACATTATAAAAATTCCATCATCAAATGTCTCTAGATAAATGAGTATTTACATTTAATATATATTATAGTATGTAAAACAATTACGTAAAATGTGTAAAAGACTTATACGGTACTAACTTAAAATATCTGGTAAAAAAATCTGGATAACCTCATTAACCGTGACTGCACAAAAACATATGTATACATGTTAAACAAAAACATATGTATACATGTTAAACATGTATATACTTATCTATCTCTATATGCATATTCATCCACGTATATATTCACACATATATCAATAGTGAATTTAAAAGAGCATATATGTGTATTTAATGTATTTATATATATAATGACTAAACTGTGATTCAGTTAAAATATTATTATAAAATTAAAACTCGCCTTTTATACATTTTAAGAAGTAGGTTTACTAACTTGTACTGTAAAGAATCACAGTTCATCAGAAAAAATATTTTTTCTATAGACGAACAATTTAAAAATCTGTTATCTAACTGGCTTGCATTATTAAAAGATCATATCTCAGATCTGAGTAAAAATCACAGTTGACTAAAAAATGAGTTTCATCCTCTGTAGTTGACTTGGTACAAAATTTACAAAGTCGTTCACTAACGGGTGTTTTCGGTCGAGCATATCTCCCTGTTTCTATTGCTAAGGGCAGATTGCAACTACTAAATTTAGCAAGAATGCGTCGTTGGCCCCTACTTAGATTACACTTTATTGTATATATTGTTACTCTGCAACTGTAAAACTACACTTAAGAAACAATAGGTGGCAAATGCATTTACGTGATATTATCGATATTTTTCACACACAAAGTACAGGAACGGGTGTAATAAATACTGACAAGAAAGATCCTTTGGAAGCAAAAAAACACAACCAAGCGAATTACTCGGTTTTATGTCTGTTTATGAGAGGTAATGTCAGAAGCAACACCTGTCACACACCCTAGCACCGGCAAGCGTTATTCTACTTTAAATCCACCTGTATTGGGCTCATTGATCCCAAAAGTACCAATACAAATATGAATTTGTATTCCTAGCACGGTGATTTTACAGCCGTCATACTGCAGCAAACGAAAGCTAGTGTGAATGTTAATAATACTGATAAGGGAGAACAGACACACAAAGAGAATAAAATAGAGTTTAATAACCAGTGTTTTTTATAAGACTTTAAAAATGGAGTAGTCACTTGTAACCCTTGCCTGACGAGCAAATAATGGGTAGTGCTGCGACTGATTGACCAGTGTCAGAATAATGTGACTGGCGGATGGGGGTATCATGTATACTACGGCGTGGTATTCCAGTGTGGCAGCACTATAACGAAACCATTGAGTTCGCTGCTTCAAGTAGACATATCATCACATCACACAAAAACACACAGATAAAAGTCCAGACATTGTGCCTATAATCGTCGGGTAGGACGCCTGTCGTAGGTGGAGGGACTATAATCCTTAGAAATACACACACACACAGTGTTTTTGAGATACTGAAAATATCTCCCGAGGTAGAGAAATGCGGAGCACGAGTTCTTATATCGGGGCCATTTCTCTACCGAGGGAGATATGTTCAGTATCTCAAAAACACTGGTTGTTAAAATATATAGATCTATTACATAATTTAAAATGATATTTTATTAATATTTCTAATGATTCACTCTTTTTTACACCAGTTTGCACGAGAACGCCAAGACGACGTTACGTCATACAAACCAACAAGTGGAATCGGAACTCTTCGTTAATTTCCGTAATCGTTATTCCCTAGTGGCGGAATCTGACGACGACGTCCGTAAAACAATCGGAACGTGAACGAAATTTGGCGTTCCCGCCACTGATGGAAAAGCCCGAGCAATGTTCCGTACTGGGAAAAGATTATAAGAATCCATCATGAGTATCCATGTGAGATAGAGAAATCTCACCCGAGGGTCAGAATTGTAACCAGGGACGAGGCTCTGCCGAGTGCCTGGTTGCAATTCTGATCCCGAGGGTGAGATTTTTCTATCTCACATGGATCACTCATGATGGATTATTTTTCTCCAATTATGTGTTTATTAACGGCATAAAATCAATGACTTTGCTGATTTAATGCCAGAATAAGGCGACGTCTTTCTGTAAGAAATTGTTGTAATAATTTGTTGTAATAATTTCACATGTGACAACGTTTTCCTCAAAGTGTTTTTGTTTTCATTTTGAGCGATAAATTGGTCTGGCTCAACGTTGCAATTTTGTTTACAAACAGACGACATAACAGTTGTTCCTGACAGTGACGTCATAGGTCACATGTCATGTAAGATAGAGTTATCTCACATGAGGGAAAAATCTATCTCACATGACTAGAAATGGGAGAAATAGCTTTTCTATTCCGAGAATTTCCTATACAAATAACAGAAAAATATGTAAGACTTATTTCGTAAATATGCCTCTATGCCTCTATCCCCACCCTGGTATTTCTGCAATAGTGTAGCGCATTATTGTAATACTATTACCCTCGTGTGGAAAAAACAACAACACACACTAAATGTGTATATTAATCAAACAGTATTTCTAATAACACAACAAATACATTGCTTAAGCGAACTATTTGATAGCACAGAAGTAATTTTCTTTCAATACAAATTGCGGGCCGAATATGCGTATTAAATCTAAAATGAAACATTCGGAAGTCTTATAACTTAAAGGGGTAGAAACATGGTAAAAATGCAAAAGTCGCTTTAAACAGGCGGCCAGTGATATGTGAATTTCTGATGCGATTTCCCAGATGATTGATAAATAATTTGGATGTACGTGTAAAGCTCAGGACATGCCAATGAGGTAAGTAGACTAATATTATCTTAATAAACTTTCTGAAAAACAATGGAAAACTAAATCCATATATTTTTCCAAAGTGACAACACTCAAATATGTGTTCACATTCCATTATACAGTTAACAATGCATGTGAATATGCATATATTGACCGTAGCAGTATAGTCGATACAAACAGATCAAATATCTTACTATAATAAGTGCCTCCGGGAAAGTGTGTTTTGCTCGTAAACACCATATACAGAGTTTCATGCGTAGTTGTGTTTTGTAAAATACAAAATGGAATCTGATAGAGATGAAGATGATGTATTTGACAACTCCCAGACCCATGCAAAACAGGTTTATAACCATGAACTGTCTTTTGACTCGCAAACATCTGTGAAAACGCTGGCTGTCTTTGTATCAGATACAACAACGGTTTTGGTAAATGAGCAAAATGTTGATGCTATTTACAATTCTCTCAACAACTCACAATTGCAAGAAAACATTTGTGAAAATCTCAATTCTGAGCAGCTTGTGCAATTATACTGTGAGCTTCCTAAAGACCTATTTATTGCAAAAGTTGTATCAACGGTGCATAACAATGAACAGAGTCTTGAGGCCATTAGGTATAGCGTGTATCACGATGTCAAGCATTTGGAAAAGTTTTCCCACAATCAACCGAAATGATAAAGCAGAAAAATACTCGTAAAGGTGACCCTTTATCTTACAAACTCGGAAAAGACATACACTGTCTAGTATCTATGCTAGAAGGAGGCTCTTAAAGGAGCTTAAAAAAGTGCTGAGTCTATCAAAGTGCAGCACTAGGTCGCTAATATGTGATACTCTTAATGGTTACTGTGAATCACCTGCTAGAAACACAGAGCGAGACAAACTGGACTCAAAGTATGAGACTTTAAGAACTATTATCAATGTGCTCGAAGCGGACATGGTCCTTGTGAAACAGGAGAATATAGAGATAAAGTCAGAACTAAAGCAGAGCATGACTGCTCTTAAGAAAGAAATGAACGAGATCAAACAGGAACAGGGAAACCTAAAATCAATGATTGAAAACAATTCCCTAGTTTTGGATCGTATGTTTGACGAAAGAAGCAATGGCGTAGCTGGGGTTAAATCTGATTTAAAGCTTATTAGGGAAAGTATAGACTCTCTAATTGAATGGAACACACTGGAGAGTGCAGTCATAATCGACAAGTTGACAAAAGTCCCATTAATGAAAAAAAGCTCCAGAAAATTGAAAACAAAATCAATGTATTGAATTTACCAAAGTCGTCTGTGGCTATTTCAACGAGTGATGTAGTCAATGTTGCAACTGGTGCAACTGGCCATAAGGCAAGTGAGGATATAGTTACCAGTGTACCTCTTCAACCTGCCAGCATCTCGGCTGTACCGAATACTGCAGAACCTCCTACAAGCGACCGTACATACGCCCAAGCCGCTAGCAGTACGCTGGTTACCGTTAGCCGTTCGCCACCATATAGGGCTGCTAAGGCAATCCCGGTGTTATCGCCAAGCAAGTGAAACGCTGATAACAACACTCCGGTGTTGGCGAGAGCTTGCTACCACGATGGTAGCAGGTACACGCGTATTCCTGTACCGCATATATCCAATAAAGATGGACCTAATTCTAATGATAGCCAGATTACAGGGGAACCAGTTACTGTTCACACCTCAACTAGACGTCCACACCGGGGATCCCTTTCAAAAGAGGCTGCGGAAGAAAATACAATCGATGTAGCATATACGCACACAGCGTACAACGCCACTGATTGTGAAGACGACGAAGACTTCGAGGATTATGTTAGGCATAAAGCAAAATCATTTTACATTGGTGGTTTTAAGCCTACTATAACTGAGAACAAAATATATTTTTACTCCAAAAAGAGAGGTGTTAAACCTACGTGGATTAACATATTTACTAGTAAGATGTCTAAACAAACCGTCATCAAAATGAATGTAAACGTTAAACAATGTACCATTGTCACAGAGGACGGTTTCTGGCCAGATGATATTAAATGCAGAACATGGTACAACAACAATCGATATAAATCGTAATAATATGACATGTATTTTTAAAATCAAATAAATGGTACTTTATTTAGTACTAGATATATTCCTCTGTTTCGATGTCAATACAAAGTCAAAATATAAATATTATGACATGAAATGCCAATGGCATCATGTCTAGTGCTAGTTATCTTGGTTCTATTTTACAAAATGAGTCAATAGATATTTGTGGAATATCAGAACATTGGCTATATAATAAAGATTTACATTTCTTAATAGCATTCATGTAGATTACAATGCATTTGGTATAAGTAATTTCGATTTAATGTTACCATCGAAAAGAAAAGTAGGAAAAGGTGGAGTAGCTTTACTTTGGAAAAAACGACTAGATAATCACATAACAACTCTTGAAATTGACAACGATAGAATATGTGGGATACAATTGCAGGTATCTAGAAATGTTTTTTTATATTTTATTCAAATATATTCTCCAAGTAAAAATCATAGTATGCATGAATATTATGAGCATCTAGATAATTTGAATAACATAATATCTATGTATTGTAACAATGGTTACGTTATTGTAATGGGTGATTTTAATACTCATTTGCAGGGTCAACATTTTATAAAAGACCTAGATGATAGAGGAGTATATCTCTCACGATACTTGTCTGACATAAATATGTGTGCAGTCGATCTACTTCCCATGTGCCGGGGTGGAAATTCTACATTTGTATCGTACTGTGGACAATATGAGTCGTTTATTGATCATATTGTATTTCCGCTTGAGTTGACAGATAGATTATTATTCTGCGAAATTTCTGATGATAATGCTTTGAATGTATCTCGCCACAGGCCTATAATTTGCTCGTTTGCTCCTCCTTTCCCAATTCAATAACTTAACGAGAGTATTAGTATATGCCCCGTTAAATGGAATAAGCTCGATGAATCAACGGTACGATCATATACAGGGGATATGGACAATAGGATTGACTTAGGATATATTCATGATAACATATTAACATGCAATCAGTCATCTGATAAGCTATACGCGTATATCGTTAATTGCATACATAACTCATCCGAAAAAACAATCCCTAAGTCTAAATATAGACCGTACCTCAAGCCTTATTGGAATAGCGCTCTGAAAAAAATACATTTTAAAATGCGATCCATGCGAAATAAGTGGATTAATGACGGTCGACATAGAGGTGCAACATTTATATCTTATGCAAATTATAAACACGCAAAATCTTCTTTTCGCTGCTACCATAGAAAAAGAGTCGAAGAATATCTAATAGAACTGAATGAAGATATAGATAAGACTGCCGAAGTAGACAGCGGTCTGTTTTGGCGGAAAGTGAACGCGCGCAGAAAAACAGCTTGCAATAGTGTCGGTAGCGAGATTAGATTTGATGGTGCTACCTACAGGGATCCGAAGGAGGTGACGCATAAATGGGGAGACTATTTTGAGAAAATTTATTCCGATGTAGATAAACCTCAATTTGATAATCAATTTGCTGAGTTTGTTAACTCAGAAATAGAGACGATAAGATGCATAAATGATGAACGGTTTAATACAAATATTACTGTGGACTTAATAAAAACACATATAAAGAAAGTCAGTAAAGGGAAAGCATACTCATGTGATGGAGTTTTTCTCAGCATTTGCTAATTGGTGGTGAAAAACTATACAATAGTCTTTCTTTCCTATTTACCGAAATGTATAATAGATGTTTCATCCCGGTAGATATGAAAAAGGGTATTATAATTACCATTTTCAAGGGTGGGAAGAAACGCAAAGACGATCCTAATAGTAATAGAGCGATAACATTGTCATCCGCTATATTAAAGCTTTATGAAAGTATTATACTTGAAAAGGTAATAGACAGTGTAGAAGAACCTTTGTCTACATTACAGGGGGGATTCAGACCTGGGCTAGGCTGTAGTATGACTTAATTTATGTTACGTGAAATAATTTACTTCAGTAAAGAAAATAAAAGCAAACTGTTTGTTGCGTTTAATGATGTAAGGCAAGCTTTTGATAGGCTATGACACAATGGCCTCTTTTATAAATTGCATAAAATGGGTCTTGATATCAAATTACTAAAGATAATCATGGATATGCACACATCAATGACAAGCTGTGTATTGTATAAGGGGTACAGATCGGAGTGGTTCTGTATTAAGCAAGGCACACGGCAAGGTGGGAAAATCTCTCCTTTTATGTACTTATGCTTCATAAATGAATTGATGAATATCCTGTCTGCTAGCACTAGCGGTTATCGTATAGGTAATAAAAGTTTCTGATGTCCAACTTCCGCGGATGATATGACTTTGGTATCACTTTCTAAAAAAGGTCTTGATAATATGTTGGCCATTTGTGACAATTATGCGAAGAAGTGGCGATTTGAATATAATGCGTCAAAATGCGGTGTTATTGTTTTCAATGAAAAAAAAAGGGAATATACAAGCTCTAACCGATTGTGGTATATAGGAAGTAACGAACTAAAAGAAGTGCTTAACTATACACATCTCGGTATAGTTGTTGATAAATAGCTTACTATAAGTAGATCTGTTGATGAATCTTGTAAGAAAATCAAAAGTACATTTTTTGGTCTAATAAACAGTGGTCTGATACAGGATCACGGATTACATCCACTGACATGCAGGACTATATATAACTCCATTATCTTACCCAAGGCTTTATTTGGTTATGAAGCCTGGTCCAGCCTGACAAATTCAGATTTATTATCGTTAGAGCGAGCTCATCGTTTTTGCATAAAATTTAGTCAAGCATTGCCTAAAAGAACTAGAACCGACGTGGCATTATCTCTATTCAAATCAATGCCAATCGAGTACGAAATAGATAAGAAAAAGCTGCAACTTCTTGGCCAATTATGTCGTCTTAGTGTTCGTTGTGCAGCAAAGGATATATTTATTTTACGTCTCAACTCTTTTGGAATCAATGGACACCATCAAATCGGTTTTATTCCAGATATCATGGCGATTCTTTTTAAATACAACCTCACATATGTAATAAATAAATACTTAGAAAATGGCAGTTTTCCAAATAAAATAGTTGGAAAAACATTATAAACTCAAGAGTAAGATCTAGATTTATTAATCAATGGGATATTAGAACGACTGAAACATCATGTATTAGATTCAAATCGATCCAACCGAATTTTACAGTTTGTGCATTATGGCTTCTTAGTAAACAATATCCAAAAAAACTAGCACAGTTCAAATGTTGTATTTCAATAATAGCTCAACTGGCTCAAGAAGAGATGGAGCATCAGTGTGAACTATGTGACACACAATATTATCTTAAGGTAGACCATGTTCTCGGTAGCTGTGTGTTTTTAAATGATATTAGAAGAAAGTTTTGGAATAGCTTGGAAACAAATTTCGGTATTGATATTTATAGATATGTTGTACGTCTTAATCCAAAGGAAAAAGTCCATATATTACTCGGTGCATGCGATTTTAATCTGCAAAACATGTTGTATACTGCAAGTTCTTTGGAATATTTTACACTGAACTCTGTTTACTTTGTTTATAATATGTGTACTTCCTATAGCTCGGCTTTATTGAATCATATTTAATCATCTCGTTTTTCTTGGATAGAGACGCGTTAGAAAGAGCATTAAAAGCATATTGTTTGTGAAAGTGTATGTTGTTTCCTCACGGGCTTTTAAGCCTATCGGAAATACATCATAAAACATATGTTTAAATACAATCAAACACTGATCATTATATATGAAAAATGTATATTTTAATACATATAACAATGATACTTATTTAATATCCCACTGTGTAACCTTGTGTTTCGTTTCAACAAGGGACACTCATGTGGTATACTATTATTTTTAATTGAAATTCGATTCACTTTGTTGAAGTATTACTATTTAGGTTTGCCGATAGTAACGTTTAAACAAGGAGGTTCGTAATTAATAACACACTTTGTAATCTTTTGTTTTTCGTTTCGACAAGGGACACATGGCGTTATGATAATTACAACCTTTAATCACCATCATATAGTGTTATTACTATTATTATTAATATCATTTTTATTTTTTATTTTTTCATCTGCAATTTATGAGTACGTTATAGAGAGGCGAAACGGGTTCATAAACGCTCTAGTTTATCGATTTATGTTGTCGCGCTAGAACGCCGCCATTTACTATTTTATCGATACAGGTAAATCGATCGTAAGCGCGTTACAATTGAAAAGTTAAAATTTCAGCCAACATCTCAAATTAGGCAGTTTTTACAGCCCCTTTTTACGGCTTTCTGTTATAATCAACATCACGAAATTACATTATTGACAAAGATAAATATGTCTACTATTCACTATTTGTTATTATTAATGCCTAATATAACCCATACTTCGTATCTCGTTTGCAATAGCTTCAAACCAATTTTAATAATATAAAATTAAAAATTTAGCTGATATCTCAAAAGGCATATTTTCATCGCCTCTTTTTAGGCTTTGTCTTATAATCACCACCATGAAATTACCTTCTTTACAAAGATAAATATGTTTACTATTCACTTTTTGTTATTATTAATGCCTAAATAACCCGTAGTCTCGTATCTCGTTTGCAATAGCTATACACTGTCACCATTTTTTATTTGGCGCAGAGTGGCGCCATCTTTGTTACACGGAACCGTCTGGTAAAATGTGCTTTTAAACATGCAAACAAATACACGCTCTGTATCAGAGGACACAATGTAAATAAATAATACTTATGTTTACATGTAGCACCTTTATTGAGTTTGTAAGTGTAATAATTTATAAGAATTTGCTGTTTTTCACACACTCGCGAAACAACCGGAAATAGTCATTTTCACGGAGTAGTGAAACACATGCGCGACAACATAAATCGGCAAAACGAGCCCGTTTCTCCTCCCTATGACGTACTCCCTGCTTAAATTCATCTTTGTTCTATGCGTCATATGTGATTTGTAAATATTCTGAATTTTGAATAGTTGAAGTACGGATTTATTTAAGTCACATGTATTGTATGTTTGCCATTTATATGTTGATCTGTATATATTTTGACTACTTTGACTGTAATATATATGTATACTCTCCTATGCTTGGAGGAAATAAAGATCTACTACTATTTTTAAACAAGGTTTATTTTAAAGGGCTCTGAAAAATTTGAAAAAAGCTGAAAGAATATCAAAATGCCATGAAAAATAAAGGAGATATGACCTACTGCAAATGTGCAAAGAAACATAAATGGAGGCGCCCAACTTGGAACGATGAAGTCATCGCGCTTTCTTACCATATATGGCACGTTGACAAAATGTCCTTAAAAACTGCAAATGAAAAATAAACATACAGTTTATACATTTGACATCTATATACTTATTTTTAATCAATTGCAGTGATGTTCTTTGCTTTAAAATGTATTTTGTCAATATGCCATATATGGTAAAAAGGCGCGATGACGTCATCATTCCAAGATGGCCGCCTCCATTTATTTTCTTTGCAAATTTTCAATAATAATAATAATAATAATAATAATAATAATAATAATATTATATTTATTTCAAGAGGATAACATGTTTTTCTACAAGCCAGTCTAACATATGGTCCGCAGACAAAATAGGTCAAATCACCTTTATTTTTCATCTATTTTCAATTTTTTTAGAACCTTTTTAAATAAATCGTGTTTACACAGCCCAATCATTAGATTTAACTTTGCAACATATGCCAAAACATTAGTTTCCATACCTCGTATGTAAAATGTTCACTTTCTTAGCCCTTAACCCGCTAAGCACGACTATAATAGCCTTTGCGTCCATTGTAGACCCAGATCAGCCTGCTAGAAACTCGCAGGCTGATCAGGGTTTACAATGTCCGGTTGCTGATTAGTCATTGTCCCAAAACACCTCTTTGTCACATAAATGGAATGGTCTTAGTTCAAAGAAAGAACAGTCCATTATATATATATGAAGCGGGTCCTGGATTAAACGGAACTCCTAACTCCCCCATATTATACTTTAATGGGAATGTAGGCATAAAGCCAAATAATCGTAATTATTGAGAGTTCCGGAAAACTTGGGAAAGGGTGAAATAATTATCAAAATCCGTTGATAAACGAAGAATATATGATCATTTGAAGGTACTTATGAAACGGATGTAGAAGCCGCCATTTTGAAAACTTTGACAGCATTGTTTGAAATAACCATAGCCTACATGGAATATTTATAAATACGATAATTTACTGATGTATAAGAATAACATCATAGCATAGGTATACTTATGTGTAATAATGCATTATATGACCAGTTAAAGAGTTTGCATTCACTTGTAGCGATTTTCCTTTAAATGATATTTATCAATATGCCATGTGTGGTAATTTAGAAGTATAACGTCATAGTTCTCAAAATGGCAGCTCCAAAATTTGATTAAAAGCAATTTGCAAATTGTCACATTTTCTTGGATTTATCATCCAATTTTGATCATTCTTTCACCTGTTCCCAAGTTGTTCAGAACTCTCAATAATTAAGATTGTTTGGCTGTGTGTGTACATTCCCTTTAAATTTATAACTTTTATTTTTCATTTTCTTGTAATAAATTTCGTATGGGTATATTTGAACCGTATTCCAACATTACGGAACAACAATTGACCTATTTTCAAACTTACGTGTAACTCGAATATTTTACTCTTTCGATAAAAAGTTTTCTTGCATACCGGATAAGGCGAGCCGCGTTTTACATGGTTGCTACTTACACATGTCGCGCGCTGATATCAACAATGACAATTGCGTGACGTCATGGTCATGTAAATTGACACCTCGTGCTGGAATTCCCGATCTTCCCCGGATACCCATGAACAATTCTTATAATACTGCTGGCGATAGAAATTCCTATTAGTATATTACGCTGTAACTCATGAACGCTGTGCTTAGCATAACACCGGTAGCGTGCAGGGACAAATGACTTATTTATAGCACAGGCTATGTACAAAGGTTAAAAAGGTCGCATAACTTTTTACTTTTTGATTTATTTTTTCAAATCGGTTGCTTCAATTAACAACTGGGGGAAATCGGGTGATTTAATGCAAATGCGACGGTACGTAATATGATACATTTTATACCTGACAAAAAGTATGCTTCTCCTCCGTAAAGGTTTTAAATAAACATAATGCATAAAGCATACGTGTGTAAAATACGATGTTCATGTAAGATTTAAATCTTAACATTTTATAATCTCAAGAGTTTGTTGTACAGTTTTGGCAGCCCTGTAATTGTAGTAGAAAAACGTGAACAAGAGGACAACGGGCGCTCGATCTTCTTGTGAAATTAGTGGAAACATTTGAATTCCATGTCAGACTGCTACTAAATTTATATCAAAGACATACTGAAGAGCCGCGTTTCAAAGACTAATTGAAATTGAATTAAAATATAATGAACCCAATAAGAGTGGTCGCCGGTGTTTGTAGTGTGATTACCAGGCAAATCAAGGCCGGTCTTTGTAGAACGATTACCAGGCAAATCAATGCCGGTGTTTGTAGAGTGATTACCAGGCAAATCAATGCCGGTGTTTGTAGAGCGATTACCAGGCAAACCAATGCCGGTGTTTGTAGAGTGATTACCAGACAAATCAAGATCGGTGTTTTCACAGCGATTACCAGGCAAATCATGGCCGGTGTTTGTAGAGTGATTACCAGTTTATAGAGTGATTACCAGGCAAATCAAGGTCGGTATTTGTAGAGCGATTACCAGGCAAATAAAGGCCGGTGTTTGTAGAGCGATTACCAGGCAAATCAAGATTGTTTAACTGTCCGTGTTGTAAGACGTGTGATAATAAATGTTAAAAAGTACTAATACAGTAAATAAAACTGAAGCAAACAAAACAAATAAAAAAAAGAAACAAAACAAAACAACATTCTTTTAAATCTAAATTCTTCTATCTTTTTTAAATCTAAAAGTGTATAACCTGTGTGAAGAGTAAACGTTTTGCAAGCAGTCTAGGGTTGTGGGTTCGATCAAAACGTCCATAAACAATGGTAGTATAGTATCTCCTTCGGTTGACATTGATCACAGACAAGCCCCGTGTGGTTCCGGAGGCCCCGTTTGGTTCCGGGCAAAGAATAGGGCCACTGCAGATCCCGTTGGAGGGGTAGGCAGAGAGGTAGACACCCCCGCCCAACCCCACTCCCGCCCAAAATTCATGTTCATTGTATCATTGTTTGTTCATGCTCATTAAAGGTCTTCATCATGACCCCGGCATTGTTTCAGGTGCCATCTCGCTCAATTCACTGGAGCAGTGGCAGAAAAACAATAAACGTGGCTACAACGTAAATGGAGTGTCTACAATAAATTTGCAGCAAATCTGCAGTTTAGGGTGAGAAGGTTCTAGGCCCATTTTCCATTTTTATCTCGATGTGCATGGATGATGATCCTGGCATGTTCATTCCTGTTAGGCGCCATATAACCTTTCATGTGTTGGTGTGCCTTAAAACCCTAGTCAATTCAATTCAATTCATCACAGACAATAAAGGTACATTAAGTTCCTGTAATCAATGTTCACGAAATAATACATCTTTATTTATCTTGTATCCTTTATCTTACGTCGAGATAAGGATCTGTTTCTGTCAGTATTACTATAAACCAAACACAACTGTTATAAACATGTTTGTTTATTTGATGCTCAACCAGAACAAGTCTCTTATATTGACTTTCACTTGCTACCTTTCGTTGAAAAAAGAATGTTAAATTTTTGTTTCAAGGAGGCGGAGCTACTGCGCACTCATCCAATGTCTCAACAGAAAATGACTATTACACAGTTTGAAAGAACACATATGGCAGTTGTCTGTCTTGTCTATCTTGCTTATTTTATGATAATGACTTCTTGCCCTATTGCCAACCCTTTTTGTGTTTGTGACGTCATATGCATTTATTCCTTATTAACATTGCCATTCATGTTTGTCCTTTTGCGTGTTTTGGGGTTTACTGTGTTCTGTGAAAGCTGCATTTTCTGTTCGACTTTTATACTTATTTTGATACAGAATGTATATTAATGATATTTCGCAAAAACGCGCCAGTCGAGCTGATAGCTGAAGAACGCACCATACTCGACTATGACAAATAAATCGTAAGATAAACATGTTTCAACTATCCATAACAACCAAACTAGGTATTTATCCTACATAACTGGCGCCACCGGGGTTGACCATGAGTGTATATACATGGCAAATTAGAAACGGTTAATATTTAGCTCAACTATCTACAACAACCGAACTATGTAGCTGGTGTATGACGTGTCGGGAGGTATACAGTACTTGTCCTACATAGGAGAAATGGGGTGGCCTGCCTCTACCATAAAAAAATCGACCGTCATATATGTCCTAATTTGTGCTAAAAATGACGTAAAAGACACGTTTCTTAATGGTGCATATATATATTTATTAATCAGATTTACTACTACTACGGAGCTGATCTCGAATACAATTAGTCTTATTACCTATATGTTTATGAGTGTATCTGACAGATTCACACAAAACTAGCGGAATATTAATATCAGACCGAAATACTCCTACTGATATAAAATTACAGTTTTTAATTGAATGCACGTCCAGATATTTGATGCACGACAAAATATTTGATTATTAATACAGAGTTGCGTTTCTTTTTTCCGTTAATATATATATTTGGGGAAAAAAGGAACGAGCTTCGACAATATACCAGGAGTCTGTAAGGAAAACTGATGCGTGAACATAATGCGTATAACAGTATCTTATCTGAAGTTAGACTATTTGTATGCCTCCGAAAAACATATAGTAATCGCACCGTCCGTCCGGATTCTGTCCGTCATTCCGAAGTTCGTGCCCGGACCGTAACTTCACAACCCCTGCAGGGATTTTTAAATAACTTGGCAAGTGATCACCATAACAAGACGATGTGTCGCGCGCAAAACATAGGTCCGTACCTCAAAGGTCAAGGTCACACTTTAAGTTCATAGGTAAACAACAGGTACGCAATTCCGTGTCCGGACCGTAACTTTGCAACCCCTGCAGGGATTTTTAAATAACTTGGCACAAGTGATCACCATAACAAGACGATGTGTCGCGCGCAAAACCCAGGTCCGTACCTCAAAGGTCAAGGTCACACTTGCAGTTCATAGGTCAAAAACAGGTAGGCAATTTCGTGTCCAGACCGTAACGTCACAACCCCTGCAGGGATTTTTAAATAACTTGGCACAGGTGATCACCATAACCAGGTCTTCAAGGTCAAGGTCACACTTGGAGGTCAAAAATTGTTCCCGGTCAATAACTCTGTTATTCATGGACGGATTTTCAAATAACTTAGCACAAGTGCTCACCACAACAAGACAATGTGTCGCGCACAAAATCAGATTTGTGGCCCCAAGGTCAATGTCACATTTAGAGGTCAAAGGTGAAATCGTGTCCGGTCAATAACTTCTGCATGCCTGGACGGATTTTTAAATAACTTGGCACAAGTGCTCACCACAACCAAATGAGGTGTCGTGCACAAATCCAGGTTCATGGCTCCAAGGTCAATGTCATACTTAGAGGTCAAAGGACACTTCGGGGGCATTTATCACTTACAGTGATATTTCTTGTTTTATTCTAGTTCTCCAAACTCGAGGTGTTTGACTTTTTTTCATATCTGACCCTCATAGATACCTAACATAAGTTAGACATGCATGCATATGTTAGTAACAGTTACTCAATTTAGGGAAAGATATACACGAATATCTAAAGCCCAAATAAGTTCTAAATATACCCAAAATCTGGATTAGGGTTAGATATGCATGTTAAGATAAGCATGCATAACCCATCAGTGATATGTATGGGGCAAAGTTGGTCGAAATGTCTAAATGGTCATGTAAAGGATTTTAGAATGTTTGTTTGTTTGTATGGTGTTTTACGTCATTTTCAACACATGTAAGGTTATATATGACGGTCGATTTTTTGTGGTGGAGGCAGACTACTCACTTTTCCTGGGTAGAACCAGTACTGTACACCTCCCGCCATCCGTAAGAATCGAAATTCCTCACTTACAGGATATAAAAATATATTCAATTTTATATAATATACTGTTGCATGAATTTGGATTTAATAATTGAATAATTCGTTGCATTTTACCTCTAATGCTTGCCTTTATATTCTTATATAGGCTTGCCGAGTTAAAAATCATTTAATATTGTATTCATCCTAATACAAGATTAATAATACATATATTTTTCTCTACTGGGTCCTCATTTAAAACAGCATGCAATCCTTGTGATATAGGATACTTTCCTTGGTTTTACCTGTGGCCTAAAACAGATCGCAGTCACAGTGTTAGAGTGCCTTTAATACAGATCACAGTCACAGTGTTAGAGTGCCTTTAATGTTCCAGAAAAAGTCCATGTGAAAGTACCCTTACTACTATAACCTTTATCTGCGTCTTATTTATCAGGAGTCCTATGTTGTGGTCATAGATTCTGACATTTATCCCTGAAAATGACCAGCGTGTAATGCGTACCAATGTTGTAATTTGTTAAAAACAACAACAACAAATTGTTTAGCTCACTTAAGCCGAAAGTTCAATGTCTTCTATTTTGACCACTATTCGTCCGTCTTCGTCCGCTGGTCGTCGGCAGTTGATGCCTGAACATAATGCGTATAACAGTATCTTATCTGAAGTTAGACTATTCTTTTTATTCTAAATCTCCAAACTCCATGTGTTTGACTTTTTTTTCATATCTAACCCTCATAGATACCTAACATAAGTTAGACATGCATGCATATGTTAGTAACATGCAGTTACTCAATTTCGGGAAAGATATACACGATTCGACTTGATATTTGATGACCGTTAAAAGTACAAAAAACATCGTTAAAAGTAACAATTTCGTTACAATTAAAGACACATTTCCCAACTGAATATAGCCGTTGAAAAATCATGGATAGCATGCTTTTTAACTGCTTACTTCTCGCTGACTGATTACCACAGAGACATTATATTGAGGCCCCATCACAGTTTTTTTCTTTTCATTTACTATTACCTTAGTTTTTGATATAAAATATATTGTAACTAAAAACACTAGATTGTTTATTATGGGGGAGCATATAGTTGCCGCTTTTTTCCGTCCGTCCGTGTGTGCGTCCGTGCGTCACACTTTTTGTCCGGAGCATAACTCAAAAAGTATGCTTGATTAAAGTTTGTGTAAATGATGAGGACAATGAGACGGAATGCAGTTCATAGGAACCATAACTCTAGCTATACTACTTCTTTTAATTATCCCCCTTTTTCGAAAAATCTTATCCGGAGCATAATAAAGTTCCGTATGGTTTCATTTTGAATAAGGAATGAACTAAGCATTACTTTTTTCTGTGTAACTTTCGGGATGCATCCATCGGTTCTACCGATTCTCTTGTTGTTATTATTAATATCAGAAAACAAACAACAACACACGAACTAGAAGTGATAATTTTACTGCACCATATATTAATATTAGTTCCACCTATGGCCCATTACTGATTTGGTAACCATTGTCTACACTGTTCAACAACACACTTTTGCATGATTTCTCTGCGATGCCAGGTGTTGTCTCCATTTCTGGCAGTACTTTTCTTCACAATATATCTTGGGTCGTTCCATTTGAATAACATCGCCGAAAATCGCTGGTATATTGGTTTCCTGCTGCACGTATTAGCGGCGTGTGGGTCCTTGTTACTGTCTGGCCACCAAGCTGCCTGTTAGTCTTACTGGTAATGCATGGTGCACAAAGACAAAACGGGCATTCTACCGCATCTGCTTCAAGTCGTTGCACTGGATAATCGACTCAGAAGCAAAGATAACGACGACGACGGACAGACAACGGACGGACGAAGAATGATTCCAAAACATCACATTGAGCCTTCGGCTCAGGTGATCAAAAACACTGACAGATGACAACGATTTTTGAATTTTGAAGTCCCGATGAGTTTCTTGCATTTGAGATTTACTAAAACATGGCAGAGAAGTAACTGATAATAGAGTATATTGTGCTAAAAATACAAAAACTATTAATTGTTAAAACGGGTCTTTTAAGAAAATCCATCTATACATAGTTGTTTAAACGTATATACAAGTGCACATAAATGCAAAATGGTTATAATTTTTACTACATTATTATACACTCTTTATGGGACGGGCCTCATCCTTTGACAAAAAACTAATAATCTCAATTTCCATGTGCAAATGTATTTCAAACATAGATTTACAGTTACCTATAGAAATTCTCTCCCCCCCCCCCCCCACCCACCACCCCACCCCCCAAATACAATAGGCTCGAAATGTGTCTTTAAGCACTCCGTTAAAGTGCAAATATTGCGTAACAATCAAGGTAACACGACCGTTAAAGGTAACAATATGCCACCACAACACACTTCCCATTAAAAGTTATACACACGACACAGCTAAAAGTAACAAGAATTTTCTTTACTAGAATAAATGCGGACTTGAAAAATAGATTACGGAACGACATATTTCTTCACCTCGATTAAGAAATTAAGATCCAGAGTATTTGCTTCGATGTACAAAGTAACAGTTTTCACGAAATGGGGTTAACTCATCTTATTTGATTATATTGGAACAGCAACCTCAGAGGGGGATGAGATAAAGGGTGAAGTTTCCCCATCAGCCATGCCTTCGCCAGGCAGCGAAACCTTGTTTCGCATTAACAAAACTCTAAGTTTAGTAAGGATTGGATGCAAAATGAAGTTGTTAAATAGACTGCTTCACTGCGCATGACCTGTTTAAATCAAACGCGTTGATATTTAAACGTTAAAATGTTGACCGGGCAAAATATCGCATTTTTCATTAAGGCAAGGGCCATAACATTTGATGTTTATTATCCATATTAGCGGTTTTCGAACTCGTCCGAGCTTTCATAAATATTAAAACTTTGACCAAGTTTGGTAAGAATTAGATGCAAAATGAATTGTTCTTTAAAATAACGCTCTCGACGAATCATTTACTTTGGTATTCCAGTTTTGGACAAAAACGTCTTTAAAACCCATGAGAAACGGGTCTACATTCACAACTCCCCGATCTAGATATACTTCATAAACAAGACGCGCAAGCGGACCTGTGGACGCTCTAATCGCTAATAAATCCAGCATCCTATCTTGATCATGACCTACTGACCTCAAAATCAGACGTATATTAATATCGGTCAGAATGATTGAGTGATAAGTATAAAATGATGAAATGTTATCTAGATTGGTATACAAAGTGTAACAAAGTCAACCCTATGCGAATCACAGCTTAAAAGAGGGACGTTTCTGTTTTTGCTGAGTATATATTTAACATATTTTAAAAGTTGCGTTAAACTTATGTAAATGCATTCACCGTCTTTGATTCTTTCCCGAGTTAGCCCCAAAAACTAGGGTCATCTTGCGACACAGAGAACAAACTACATTTTTGGCCTGTAACAATATTAAAGCGTTTTGTACTGACGGCAGTTCAGACAAATACACTATTCGTGTTTAGTCTTTCACCAGATACCCCGTCAGATGTAATTGAAGTCTTTAATGACACCTCTCTGTATCTGGATGACAATCCTTTCTATTCTACTATAGTTAATATTTTCCATCCTAAATAAACATCTCTCTATTGAAAACGGAGAAACAATTAGTAAATTGTATGACAAAATATATGTTTTTTATGTTACTTAGATGGGGATGTTCCCCGAGCTACTTCTTATGGGTCATGGGTCTGAATTTCTGAATTTATTCTTTTACTAGAGCTTGTAGTCGAGTTAGGACTTTAATATTCGTAATCTTTGTATAACTAAGAAGCTACAGGACTATACCGTAACCATAAGCTTTAAAAGACACTGCAAAATTGTAATATCGTAACCCTGATCTACTTTTAAAATATAAAAGTAATTTAAAAACTCCTCTGCGACAAGGACTAACACAACCTGTCTTCTATGGGGATGTGATTTACAATGTTTGTAAGATGCTTGGTCATAATCACTTTCATAAATCTTTATTACACTTGTTAAAACGTTTATCAAAAGAGGTTATGCCCCTATCATTTTGCAACGCACTGCATGTTTAGTGGTTGACCCATTTACAGTTTGCCACTATGCCTTCGCTTCGTGTGAGGGGCTGGCGTGGCGCAGTTGGTAGCGCGGCGGATTTGTAACCGGAGGCCCCGGGTTCAATCCTCCGTGGTGCCACTGAGTTCCGTCGGTGTGTTCTTGGGCAAGACACTTTACCTTAGCCTCGTCCGTCGGATGGGGACGTAAACCGGGCGGTCCCGTGTATCGGTTATCCTCCGAGCACGTTAAAGAACCATAGGAATCTATTCGATAATAAGAGTAGGGCAGGTTCCCGGATTCCTATGTATCCTTCCCCTCTCTCTGAGGCGGCTCTAAATAACCTATACTGTGTTGATGAGCCGTTAAACAACAATCAATTCAATTCAATTCGCTTCGTGTGATGAACGGACAGTGCGATGACCGGACAGATTGTGGACCTTTTGATGTCACGTCCACCTAAATCAAAGGACCACAGTGTTTGATGTTTGTCTTAAATCTCGTCTAAGCAAACAAACCACGACGCATGCGCACTGACGATAATAATGGAGCTGACGTATCTCATGCAACACCGGACAGATTGTGGACCCTATGATGTCACGTCGACTTAAATCAAAGGACCACACCGTTTGATGTTTGTCTAAAATCCCGTCTAGTCGTGCCCTTCACGGTTTGTAAATTATTTTGTTGATATGGCTTCTGCCAAGTCATTGAGTTCTTGCTTTGTGTCTTTCTAGGCTTATGTTTATAGTCATATATACATGATCATGTATGTGTTATACTTACATTGCCTATTAAGTCTACCTTGTTTATTAGAGAATATAACTCGGCGGGGATAGATTTATTTACATTATCCAGTTTTAGTGGGATGACAAAAGGGTAAGAGTGAGGTTTGGTACACCCTAGGACTTGGTTTAAAAAAACAGCGGCCTTTTTGCCACTGACCGTTCCAAGGAGGTATCCCTATTTTCAAACTTTTCATGTTTGTGGTGTCATATCTTGCCTTTTATTCACCTTTGTAATTGTTGTTTGTTTCTATGCGTGTTTTGGGTCGACTGAGGTCCTTGCATGCTACATTTCCTGTTCGACCTTTATATCTACTTATAAAGTCAACATGAAACTGGATTAATCAATCAAGACGTCAATGATAATGCCCGATAACAATTTAAACACGACCCTATGCAACAAATATTCTTTTCTGAAACTAAAAAGGTTTAGTACCCTAGACGTGGTTTAAACCCCCAGCGGTCTCATTGGTGCTACTGACCGTTCCAAGGCGGTAGCCTTATTGTCAACCCTTGTGTGTTTGTGATGTCTCATCTTGCCTTTTATTCATTTTTATATATAGTTGCTTTTTCTTTCTGTGTGTGTTTGTGTTTGACTGTCGTCCTTGAATGCTACTTTTCCTGTTCGATTTGTATATCTACGCATAGAGGTTTATTATTGTACATATGACAAGCTTATATTTCTCTACCGAGTTGATTCAAATCGTTAGCTTTTGATGAAATTTGGCCCTTCCCTGTGGATCCACAATTTGTATATAGTGGTTTATAAGGAAAATAGGATGGCGTAATGTCCATCGTCGTTTGTCCTGTTGTTGCACTCTAGTGGTAGAGGGGTAGGACCGCCTCCCTCTTCCCCAACATCCCTATCATATAATTGTTTGCATTTGTTGTCATATTCATTGGTGGTCTTCACCATAACCCTGCGTGTGTGTGTTTTACATTTTCGTCTGTCACAAATCATGTATGCGCTACTCTTCCTAAACGACATGTTGGATTTTGACGAAACGTTGTACGAAGCATCAGTATGATGTCTAGTTGTAATCATCAAAAACCAAAGTTTGTCTGTTGCTGCTAAAACATGTTTTATTCAGATTGCGAAATCACTATATTTTTATTATAAAGGATGGTAATCTGAAAATATCCGTTCTTGAAAGCTGTATGGCGCAAAAATGAGTGAAAAGATCAGCGTATTTCTCTGTTTTTGTGGTGATCAGGTCATTCTCTGTTTATTTCAATATAACAAAACTGTGTTAACTCAAAGTTTTATCCAAAAGACTCGGAAATGCTAATTAAACCAAATCAAGGGGAATAAGTTTGCCCACAAGTTTGAATCAAAGACAATTGTTTTCATGGCCTTTAAGAACTATCCGTTAGCCATCTTTGATCCAAATAATCCAAAATCGATGAGATATGGTCAAGTGATTTTTTCAACGATGTACGCATTTAAGGCACGAGCAATGTCAACCATATATTACATGACAGTAATTCAACACTATTGATGTGAACATAATATTAGAAAGAATACTTATTTGGCAGAAATTGTGCGCTTTATATTCGAAAAGTTTGGTACAGTTTTACTCAAAGTTGTTTTGGTTTTTATGTGAAATAAACTGGTCCATAAAATAGTACATTTATCCAGCGAGTGCAGACGCTGTTGTTACTGGGTCGATCTGGCCGAGTTTTATATGTGTTCCAAATTCCAATGAGATAAAAAAAAATGACTAAGTTTGGTAAAGATCAAACACAAAACGAATTTGCTAAGGGTGTTCACAAAGCAGAATATGGCATTTTTCAAAAAATCAAAGGCTATAACTCTGGTGTTACTGGTCCGATCTGGCTTGGCTTTATATGTTTTCCAACTTTCATTGAGATCAACAATCTGACTAAGTTAAACTTTGTTAAATATCAAATACAAAATGAATTTGCTGAGAGTGTTCACAAAGCAGAATATTGCATTTTTCAATAAATCATTATTCCGGTCTGGTTTTCAAACTTGTCCGAGTTGTTATTGATATAAAGACCATGCAAAATTTGTAAAGATCCAATTAAATAATAAAGTCCCCTGTGCATTAGCGAGCCAACCGTGCATTCGTCTTTTGCACGGTCGTTTTTGAAAATTCGCGGCCAATATTTGGAAATTGCACGCGACAAGTCGTCTTGTTGTGATGAGCATATTTGAGTAATTTACCGGACAAGCCGGAAAGCACTTATTTTTTACCTCTGACCTCCTCTAAGTGTGACCTTGACCTTGGAGACACGGACTTGGCAATTGCATGCGACACGTCGTCTTGTTGTGGTGAGCATTTTGCCAAGTTATTTGAAAATCCATCCATTAATGTCAGAGTTATTTACCGGACAAGATAGTATGGACGAACGCACTGACGGACGGACCGACCGACTGGCAGTGTGACTATTATATGCCACGCTTTGGAACGCATAAAAAGAAGGGAAAAAATAGCCTCCTGTGAGATTTTACCCCACGACCCCTGGGGTTACCAATGTACAGTACCCAATATTTAAAAGATTTACATAATTCGGAATTCTGAAGTGATATAAAAGTTAGTCAAATGGGCTGTCGTATTTTCACCTTTATCTGTGAAAATAAATTATCCCAGGGACACCCATTTGTCGTGAATTTGTGCGTAACGCGTGTTAGCAAATTATTTTGCACACCTGTTTGCATATTTGCACACCCAGTTCTTGAATTTCTGCCTAATAAACTGGAAGTCCTTAATATGTTCTCAAGGCAAAAATTGAAAGATGCCAGAGCTCTATTTCGGACAGTAGAACTCTACTGGCTGTATACCAGATATCGTCATTTTTATTTTGGTTCTTTAATATTAGTAATGTCATAAATATTTTTGCCATAGAGAAGCTTACCCCTTTGCCGTCAATATTCTGTTTTTATTCTTGGTAACAAGTGTCACGTGACCATTACCAAATATAGACTGAATTGGGACGGTCGTCTAAGCTGAATGTAGTAGTTATCGTCACCTTCAGTTTAATACCGAATAATCCACATTTGGGATGACAATAACTTGTGTAGTTACTAATTGAAACATAATATACCATTGCATTTGAATACACAAAAAAATTATCAACTGTACCATAGGGTGTAATTTACTGCTCTTCAACGTTCATAATTTTAAGGGAAATAACTGTTCGCAAATTACTTTGATTGGCGTGTACTCGTCGTCCGCCTTGGCTGAAAAATTGTAGCCCACGCTTTTACTTTTTTGGGCATGTACAATTGCCTCACAATTGAGCAATTGTCGTTCGACGTAAAGGGTTAGATATTTTAAAAGGAACTTTTCCTGCGCATGCGCATTAGCGAGCGATTCCCCGTATAACGGTAATTAAAATCAGTAAATATGATCCGATCCGATGAAATATATGAAAACGAAACTGCATCCCAGCACAGGTTGAACTCATGTTGCTTCAAAATGAAACATCCCGCCTGTAAACACATTAGCCTACATGTAATTTCACACACGTGTCTCCCTTACTGGAAAAGTTCCTTTGTTACGATGTTCCAGTAGCGCCAAAACTAAAATAAATAAAAAAAAGATTGTTTACACATCTGCATGTGCTACAAAAAGTGTATGACACTAAAATAACTTCAATGAATCAATAATACTCAAACCATGTTGTTTTAATACAAGATCATACTAATGCAAACCCAATGCCCGATGTCAGGAAGTTAGCCGCCTTTTTGCCTGCGTCTTAAATGAGAACATGAAGAAACTAATACTCTGGATTCCGGTACTTCACACAGTGACAATGACACTACTTCGCATGTTATATTCCACTAAATCAGCCGGATGTGCATTCGAAAGTAGTTCTGTATGAAAGAGTGCTAGTTTTTTTCTTCTTTAAAAACTTTTTTAGTGCAGTTTCCTGTTACTTTTTGATTGTTATTGTATTCTTGACACGTTGTTGATATTTGAAAATGCAGCTCATCATATTTTTGACAATTTTGAAGAAAGTAGACAGTGTAAGGGGTAAACTAACGTTGACCTTTGACCCGGTTTTTAATATACAGCTAAATACATGTTTCTGAAGATATTAAACCCCCCATTTCCTTGTTGATGTTTAATAACAGACATATCGCGCATGTTTATTTGCATGATAAAGTAAGTTTCCGAGAATTATAACCAGGTTAGAGTTTTAACAGGTTTTCAACTTTACCATCTGGAAGGGGCAAGGAAACTCATTTATGCCGGCGATCATATTTCTGTTCCGGATCTAGTATTTAGAACTGCCATGCCCCGAGTCACAAAACCTGTCCAAAGATGAAGGCTAAAGATGAGGAGCTGCAGAATTGAACATGGTCAGAAAGTGATGCAAAATACAATCATTTGATGTGTAAGAATTGACCAAAACTACACTGAAATAAAAAAAATAAAAATTCGAGTTTTGAGTGGGGTGCGGAGTGGGTGTGGGAGTGAGGTGGGGGTGGATGGTGGGGGGAGTGGGGGTGGTGAATGAAGAAACATATATGTGTAAGAATTTACTAAAACAACAAAGAAATATGTAAAAAAAATAATAATAATAATCAAGTGTGGGGGGTGGGTGAGAGGCGGGGGTGGTGGTGGGTGTGGGAGGGGGCAACATATATGTGTAAGAATTGACAAGAGCAACACAGAAATATGTTAAAAAAAAAGTTTCAAGTGGGGTTGGGTTGGGGGAGCGGGGGGAGAGGCGGGAGTGGGTTGGGGGCGGGAGGGTGCAACATATATGTGTAAGAATTGACTAAAACAACAAAGAAATATGTAAAAAAATAAATTTAAAAAAATGTTTCAAGTGTGGGGGGAATGGGGGAGAGGCGGCGGCTGGGGGTGGGGGCGGGGAAGGTTGCAACATATATGTGTAAGAATTGACTAAAATAACACAGAAATATGTAAAAAATATATATATATATTAGATTTTCAAGTTGGGGGTGGGGTGGGGGCTGGGGGAGCGGGGGTGAGAGGCGGGAGTGGGTTGGGAGGGGGCAACATATATGTGTCAGAATTGACTAAAGCAACACAGAAATATGTAAAAAAAAAAAAAATTCAAGTGGGGGTGGGGTGGGGGCCGGAGCGGGGGTGAGAGGCGGGAGTGGGTTGTGGGTTGTGTGGGTGGGGGAGAGGGCATATATGTGTAATAATTGACAACAACAACAAAGAAATATGTAAAAAAATAAATAAAAAATAAAGTTTCAAGTCGGTCGGGGGGGGGGGGGGTGACGGGGTTAGAGGCGGGGGGAGGGGGGTTGCAACATATATGTGTAAGAATTGACTGAAACAACACAGAAATATGTAAAAAAAAAAGTAAAAAATTAGTTTTTCAAGTGGGGGTGGGGTGTGGGGGTGCAGCGGTGGTGAGAGGCGGGAGTGGGCTTGGGTTGGGGGGGGGGGGGTTGGGGGCAACATATATGTGTAAGAATTGACTAAAACAACAAAGAAATATGTAAAAAAATAAAAAAAATAAAAAAGGTGTGGAGGGGAGTTGGGGTATGGTGGGGGGGGAGGAGGGAGCCCATGCCCTAATATGGGTGAAGTAATAAGATGCATAATACTATGACAAATCCCAAACCAAAATTATAGATATATAAATGCTTACATGAAAACCTAGATCTGCCTTTATTGCACATTTTATGGGCCATCACGATTTGGGTTCCATGGGAGCCCAGAATTTGCAGAAGACAAAATTACTTATCCAACCCTTTACAACATACTATAAGGAAACCAATTCCAAAATTTAGTTCAGCTAGGACAAGAAATGTAAGAGATATAGACCTGTAAACACAGCTTACACGCAAAATTTGATGTGAAACAGACATATTTTAAGGGCTATCAGAATTTGGGTTCCATGGGAGCCCAGGGGTTACGGGAACCAAAATTGCTTACGCAGCCCTTAAGATAATGCTATAAGGAAGCCCATGGCCAAATTTGGTTGTGCTAGGGTAAGAATTGTAAGAGACATAGACCTGTAAACACAGCTTACACGCAAAATTTGATGTGAAACAGACATATTTAAGGGCTATCATAATTTGGGTTCCATGGGAGCCCATGGGTTACAGGAGCAAAATTGTTTATGCAGCCCTCAAGATAATGCTATAAGGAAGCCCATGGCCAAATTTGGATGTGCTAGGATAAGAAATGTAAGAGATATAGACTTGTAAACACAGCTTACACGCAAACCTTGATGTGGGACGCCGACGCCGACCCCGTGGTGATTACATAAGCTCGCTTATTCTTCGAATAGTCGAGCTAAAAAGGACAAACCAAACACTCTTCCGCTAAACATGTTTACCAACTGCAGTGAGCCTGAACCAAATCCTGTTATCTTCAGAGATCTGACCGTTTCAAAATCCATACAAGCCATTTACTATGTCATTAAACATTCAAGCACACAGTTTTGCTATTGTATGTACATCTGCCGTGAATGAAGCCAACATGGGTCACTTATGCAAGCAGTGTGTAGGTGTCGACTGTTTGAACTTCATTTCAGCTGACGACGAAGCTTCGAGTCACCAATGAAGATGCCATTCAAGTGCTGGAATCAAAACTTTTCATTTGTGCGATGACTGGACTACCTCTTGGGACTCCATGATTGTACCTACTGAAACCCCAACTAAGGGAGGTGGGTGCATGAGCTTTCATCCCTCGGGTTTTCTGGTCGTACCCTAGATCGGTTTTCTCTTTAGCTGCAACTACTATGGTTGTTCAGTACGATTCTGGATACATCCTGAGATGTTTTATTATTTTGTATGTGTTTCTTTAGCTAGTTTCTCAGGATGTGGACTTTATTGTTAGAGAATTCCTTTTGATGGGATGTAGTTTTGTTTACACTATCTTGTCTATTTGGGCGCTGAAGACAGGATAATAGCGAGGATTGTGCGCACATAAAATCGATTCAAGCTAACCAGTGGGCCTTATTGCCTACTGACCGTTCAAAGTCGGTAACCCTGTCTTCACCACCCTTTCTGTTGTTTTTTGTCTCTTTCATTGTATTTGCAAGACCTTGTTTGCAGTACAGTGCGGACCTACGATGCCTTTGCGCTCGGACGCTGTGGTTTCTATAATATCCTATATCTCAGTTTTGAAACAGACATGGACTCAGTTATTCTCATTGAAGAAATTTACAGTCAGATTATGAAATGGAAATCAGGAGTTTGCTGCAGAAGAGGACGACGATAACATGTCCAGTGATGAAGACATTGGTTGCATCGTACAAGAGACACCAGATGTAATGAGAACAAGAGTGGGCAGGACTGTAAAGTTTAAAGAGACACTGTCCGTAACTTTTAGCTTTTAAAACACCCAATAATTATGTTCGCAAACATTATACACTAAACATTTTTCAATATTTACTAATTAAAAGCAAGATTGTTTAACGGAATTCAATCGCGGTACAAAAAAAAGCAAATCCACTTCGTGGGTTTGAACTCGCAGCCCAAACTCGCAGTAAAAACAAGAGGCCCAAGAGGGCCTGTGAACGCTCTACTGGCTGTTATACCATTGATGAATAGAGTCGTACTACAATTTATGGCTTTCTTAAACAAGAGGGCCATAATGGCCCTGAATCGCTGACCTGAGTTCAGTGCAGGTATTGTGCTAAGGCTAGCTAGGAATTGTAACCCAAGAGGAACTCAACTAGGGCCTTATTGTTGGATGGAGGGGATATATCGCTAGACAATTTGTTTATTGAAGACAGTAACCAAGCAATTACTGGTACCAGGGGCATAATTAAAACTAATTGTTGTTACAGGTCCACTAGATGGTACTACATACCAAATATGAAAGCTATAGGCCTTGTTTGTGACATATAGATTTTGACCAAAATATAAATAAGACAACATTTCGACCAAGTTTCATCAAGATCAGGTCAGAAATATGGCCTCTAGAGTGTACACAAGGTTTTTCAAGTATTTGACCTAGTGACCTAGTTTTCGACCCTGTGTGACCCATTTTCGAATTTTAGCAAGCTATAATTGAGACAAATATTCTGACAAAGTTGCATCAAGCTCGGGTCAAAAATATGGCCTCTAGAGTGTACACAAGGTTTTTCCAATATTTGACCTAGTGACCTAGTTTTTAACTTCATGTGACCCATTACCGAACTTGATCAAGATATAATTAAGATAAACAATTTGACAAAGTTTCATCAAGATTGGGTAACAAATATGACCTCTAGAGTGTACACAAGTTTTTTCAAGTATTTGACCTAGTGACCTAGTTTTTGACCCCACATGACCCATTTTTGAACTTGACCGAGATTTCATTGAGACAAACATTCTGACAAAGTTTCATCAAGATTGGGTCAAAATATGGCCTCTAGAGTGTACACACGGTTTTTCCAAAGTTTGACCTAGTGACCTAGTTTTTAACACCATGTGACCCATTTTTGAACTTGACCAAGATATAATTAAGACAAACATTTTGACAAAGTTTCATCAAGATTGGGTCAGAAATACGGCTTCTAGAGTGTACACAAGGTTTTTCAAGTATTTGACCTAGTGACCTAGTTTTTAATCCCATGTGACCCATTTTCAAACTTGACCAAGATATAATTAAGACAAACATTCTGACAAAGTTGCATCAAGCTCGGGTCAAAAATACGGCCTCTAGAGTGTACACAAGGTTTTTCCAATATTTGACCTAGTGACCTAGTTTTTGATCCCACATGACCCATTTTCGAACTTGACCGAGATTTCATTGAGACAAACATTCTGACAAAGTTTCATGATGATTGCATCAGAAATGTGGCCTCTAGAGTGTACACAAGAAAAAGTTAACGGACGGACGGACGGACGGACCATCCCATAAGTGTGCCTGAGCGTAAAGTTGTCGGAACTCGCTCCCGACTGAGCTAAGCGGGCTATACAAATTACGCAATACATACTATGGTGAAAACCTAGTGCTCTATGGAAGTCACGTCATCGCTTAATAGGTAAATATCGTGGGTCCCACTTTATTTACATTTAATAATTAAAACTTTTTTTTTTTCAAACTCACGAATGTATTCCTACATACTTCTTAGGGTCTATCCTCATGTTTTCATGTATACATTTCAATGAATAAAAGTCAGACAGTTATTTGGTTATGCTCAATATCTGCTTACTTACGGACAGTGTCCCTTTAAAAGACAATTTAGTGAGATTATATATCTTAAAGAGTAGAACATGTATATACACTCTATTTTTGGACTGAATTCTTATGTATGGATGAATATTGAAAATGAGAATACTGAAAATGAGATCCCTTGGAAGTTACAAAACGCAAACAAGATAGAAAAGTGTCAGACTCGATTTTATTGAATCTGCACGAGAGTTAAGATAAGATGACATATCTATCAGCCCCGCACCCCAAGCCACGCCCACACCCTCTCCCCCAGCACCGGCTTAAGCAGTATTCTACTTTAAAGGCCAGGGTTTAGTATAAAAAAAAAAAATGGCCCCAGTGTAACTTTTCTGATCATTTTATGCATTATGCTGCTCAGAGGTTTAATCACAAATTTCTAAATAATAAAGCATTTTTACACCATAAAATTTGGCATGTAAATACATTAAACATTACTCTATACAGATATATCAAAATAATTATATAAAGTATTTATTTTCCATACTTTCTAGAACAAAACTTTTATTCCTGTTTTTGCTTTGCTCCATGTTTGAGGTATCACACCATATGCATGCAATAATCAATATTTTAATAATTTTGTTTTTGATTAAATAGTTAAGACACCTGCTCCAACACCAGCACCGACATCTACAACGACAATACCAGCTTCTACAACGCCAACACCAGCTCCTACAACGTCAACATCAGCTCCTACAACGCCAACACCAGCTCCTACAACGCCAACAGCAGCTACTACAACGCCAACAGCAGCTCCTACAACGCCAACACCAGCTCCTACAACGCCAACAGCAGCTACTACAACGCCAACAACAGCTACTACAACGTCAACACTCAGACATTTTCTTTTCAAGTTAATATGTATGTATATATGGCCACACTTATCTGTATATGGCCACACTTATCTGTATTTTGTTGTTCTCGTTTAAAAGGTGTGACAATTTCGACACGTGTTTTCGGGAATGGTTCGAGGGTTCGTCGGATAACGACAAATGTCAGAACTTTGACGAGGCCAGTGTCCTTACTCTCGACTTTGAATGCACCTTCTGTTGTGTAAAGGACGGATGCAATGTACCATTACGCCCAAATGCAGACTCTCTGTATATAGATGTGTAAATAATTTCAATTTTGAAGTTGTTTGCTTATGCACAACACGCTGCGGGGAAACGTGTTTATCGTCAAATAAACAACTAAGTGTGTATTGGTTTGTTTTAAATACCACAACTAATTGTTTGCCGTTGTGCTTTAGATGTTGATTTGAGAATCTTATATCATTATTACTCAGCGAGTTAACACAAATATACTTATACATATAATATAATATTTATGACATAATTTGTTTGAGATACCTACTTGAAATGAGAAGCAATATGCAATATTCCCACTTCATAAATACGATCGAGGACCTCGTATATTATCATTGAACATTGCATGATACAATCAAACATGCGGACGTATATATATTAAATGGCCTTATAAAGCAGCATACGTGTGTGATGTCAATCTGGTGCAATTGAAACCAAAATATAGCCCACATTTTACATTAAAATTTAATTTTACTACTTACACGTCAGAAAAGCAGCTACTTTCTTGAAGTTTAAACCAGTCTTAAATATGGCCCATGAATATATTTAGTTGATTTCTCTTTTAATAAGCTAAATATGGCCTATGAACATGCTCAAATAATACACACATTTATAAATGGTTACTACTGGTGAGATGAGAAAGAATATAATGTATTTATATAGTAAATTATAATATGTAACAAACTATATACATATTAGTATTTCTCTCTTTCTATCACACGCAACGACTCAATCATTTACTTATGATCCATCATTCAGTCAAAAGATGCACATTTCAGTATTTATTGACATTCAAACTAGCGTATTGTTTATTGCTGTGTGGCTGCTGTAAAAATGTCGCCCGACTACAAATCAGTAATGTTATTAAATAATGTTCTTTTTGGAATTATCAAACCCATTCTTGGTAGCTTTAATATAGAATACTGCTTAAAAAAGAATGAAAGGAAAAAACTGGAAGTCGTCTAACATGATAAATACAAAAATATTGCAGTCTCTGTTTGATTGAGACTAGACCGTTCATGAACGCTTACTACCGTTCAAGCCCTCTAGCCCCGGGTTGAGCAGAACTCAATATTTTAAATACCAATATTACAGAAATTTGAGCCATCCCGAAGATGGTATGTATATGATGGTAAATATGGAACCTTCAAAGCGGTATTTTCACACCATAACATGTCCGGCGGTGTATGGTCTAAGATTCTATTAAAGCGGGTAGCCCTAAACAATGGGCAAAATAAACAAAATGGAATTTAGCTGGGAGCAGAGGTTATGAAGTCTGCGTATCACAGGTAATAGTCAAACGACTTAACTAAAAAGCAGGCAAGAAATATAAAAATATTGGTCAGGGAAAGTAGCATTCAAGGAGGACAGTCAACCACAAAACACAGAAACATACACGCAAACAGACAAACAAGAAGGCAAAAGTAATAATAAATGCACACGACATCACAAACACAAAAGGGTTGACAATAGGGCTACCGCCTTGGAACGGTCAGTGGCAAAGTAGGCCACTGGGGGTTTAAACCGGTTCTAGGGTGCACCAAACCTCACACTTACCCTACCATCATCCCATTAAAACGGGACAATGTAAATAAAAAAATATCCGCCATGATCTAATTTCTAACCAACAAGGCAGCATCAATAGACAATATAAGTAAAACACAAATATGCTCGTGTAAATATAATACAAAGAAACAATAGCATAGAAAAAAGAGTATGATAATGGACCTTTGGAAATGGTCGAAAACGACACATACGAAATATTGAAGTCTCGGTTTGATTGAGACTGTTCATGAGCGGCAGTGAAGTATGCTAGCTACCGCTCACGCCTTCTAGCCCCGGGTTGAGCAGAACTCAATATTCATAAAATCAATAGTACAACAATTTAAACCATCCCGAAGATGGCATGCATATGGCAGTGGCCATGGAGTGTAACGCATCTCCATGTCGTACGGCGTATGGTCCCAGTATCTAATAAAATTAAATGCCCCGAAGAGCGAAATAAACATAATGGAATTTAGTTGGGAGCAACGGTTATGAAGCCTGCATATCACAAGTAACAGTCAAAAGACTAAATTAAAAAGCAGACAACATATCCTATAAGTGGTTAAACAATACCCAGAGCCTTTAATCGGCTGGAGTAGTGGAACCACTGAAATTAAGTAAGAAAACAAAAAAAATGAAAAAGTACCACCGATAATTAAATATAAGTATCGGGCTCAGCGATCTCCAAGCCACAATGAAGGTACTCAGTGACTTGGCAGAAACCAGAGCAACAAGAAAATAAACCATTACGGGCACGACAAGAAAGATCATAGACAAACATCAAACGCCACCGTCCCAATGGGCTTTAGGTAGGCGTCATCATAGGATCCATAGCCTGTCTGGTCATCGTATAATTAGAGAGGAAAGCATAGTGGCGAACTGTAAAAGGGTCCGCCACCAAGCATGCAGTTCGTTGCAAAATGATCGAGTCATAACCTCTTTTGATAATTACTTTTTAAAGATAGTATGAAAGTGATCATGACCAAGAATCTTACGAAGTTTATAAATCACATCACCATAGAAGTCAGGTTGTGATAGTCCTTGTCGCAGAAGAGTCCTTAAATTACTTTTATATTTGGAAAGAAGATCAGGGTTACGATAATAAAATTGTGCGAAGGTTTTACGAAGTTTATGGTAACGGTAACCCTGATTGAGTAGCTTTTTAGTTATACAAAGATTACGATTATTAACCTCAACTCGGGTACAAGCTCTTGAAAAACGAATAAGTTGAGACACATACACCTCATAAGAAGTTGATCGGGGAACATTCCCATCCAAGTGGGGATAATTAACAATGTTAAAATCAAAATCATCTCTCTTGTCATAGATTTTGCTAATTATTTCACCATTTTCAATCGAGAGATCTAAATCAAGAAAAGAAGCGTTATTATCAGATATATTAGCTTTGTTAAGCTGAAGTTCTTTAGGATAAATATTATTAACAATAGTTGGAAAGAAAGGGTTGTCAATGTTCAATATGTCATCCAGATACCGAGAGGTGTCATTAAAGGCTTCACTAACATCTGCCTGGGTATCTAGTGAAAGACTCAACATTAACCCTGTATTATTGCTTGGTTCGCTCCGGAATCACCAGTGGTTTTGAATTTCGCTCCATATTTTAAGAACTCATTTAGCAGTAAAATCGGTACTCTATTGAGTTATTGAGTAACTGTTTGAATTAATAAATGATTGCACTTTTGTAATTGAAGCCTTTAATGACACCTCTCGGTATCTGGATGATATACTTAACATTGGCAATCCTTTCTTTTCCACTATGGTTAATACTATCTATCCCAAATAACTTCAACTCAACAAAGCTAATATTTCTGATACTGTCGCTTCTTTCTTGATTTACATCTCTATTGAATATGGAGAAATAATAAGTAAAATCTATGACAAGAGAGCTGATTTTAATTTTCATATTGTTAATTATCCCAGTTAGATGGGGATGTTTATCAACTTATTCATCTTTATAGAGCTTGTAGTCCCATTGAGGACTTTAATATTCGTAATCTGTGTATATCTAAGAGGCTACTCCATTAGGGCTACCGTTATCATAAAAGAGTATGAGACTAGACCTTTGGAAATCGCCGAACACGATAAATACGAAATATTGCAGTCTTGATTTGATTGAGTGTTGTGAAATATGCTTGCTACCGTGCACGCCCCCTAGCCCCGGGTTGAGCAGAACTTAATATTCATAAAATCAATAGTACACAATTGTATCCATCCCGAAGATGGCATTCATATCGCGGTGAACATGCTACATTTACTGTCATTTTTCCATGTCCAGCGGCATATGGTCCCAGCATCTAACGTAATTCTAAGCCCCAAAGAGCGAAATAAACAAAATGGAATTTATTCGGGAGCAGCGGTCATGAAGCCTGCACATCACAAGTAACAGTCAAAAGACTAATTAAAAAGCAGACAAGATATCCTATGGGTGGTTAAACAATACTCAGAGCCTTTATAGGCCGGAGTAAAGGAACCACCGAATCGAAATTAAAGTAGTTTGAAAATGTACCATCGATATCTAAATATAAGTATCGGGCTCAGCGATCTCAAAAAAAAAAGTATTATCGAAACACTGATCTCCTTTTAAAATATAAAAATAATTTAAGAACTCTTCTGCGTCAAGGACTATCACAATGTGACTTCTATGGTGATGTTATTATCAAACTTCGTAAGAACTTTGATCATAATCACTTTCATACACTATTCATTAAACGTGTTAAAATGTTTATCAGAAGAGGTTATGACCCTATCATTTGCAACGTACTGATTAGTGGTTGACCCATTTACAGTTCGCCACTATGATTTTCTCTTCGATTGATGACAGGACAGATTGTGAACCATATGATGACGTCTACCTATATCTTCAAAGGACGGTAGTGTCGAATGCTTGTCTTAAATATTTTCTCGCCGTACCCTTTATGGTTGGTTCTCTTGTTGCTCTGACTTCTGGTAAATCACTGAGTACTTTCTTTGAGACTTTCTATGCTTTCTTCTTTGATTGTGCGATGACCGGACAGACTGTTGACCCTATGATGACGTCTATCTAAAAAAAAGAGTATGATAATGGACCTTTGGAAACGGCCGAGCACGACACATACGAAATATTGCAGTCTCGGTTTGATTGAGACTGTAAATCCTTATCGGACGGTATCGTTTGATATTTTTTAATCTTGTCTTATCATACCCTTAACGGTTTGTTCTCTTTGTGGCTTTCTAGGCTTCTGTTTTTTTATATTGATATATTGATGATCATTTATGTGTATTACTTATATTACCTATTACTGCTGCCTTGTTTGTTATAGATTATAACATGGCGAGGATATCAGTATTTACACTGGCCCGTTTATTAAGGTGACAATAGGGTAAGAGTGCGTTTGGTGCACACAAGAACCTTGTTTAAACCCCTAGCGGCCTTTATTCGCCACTGACCGTTCCAAGGCGCTAGCCCTATTATCAACCCTTGTGTGTTTGCTTTCATGCATGATTGCTTTCATACAATCTTCATAAGAAAGTTAATAAAAAGAGGTTTGCGAAGTACTGCTTGTTTAGTATATTATGATTTCCTCTCTCATTGTGCGATGACCGGACAGATTATGAAGCCTATGCTGACGTCTACCTAAATCCTCAAAGGACGGTAGCGTATATGCTTGTCTTAAATCTTGTCTTGCCGTACCCTTAATGGTTTGTTCTCTTGCTGCTCTGGCTTCTGCCAAGTCATTGAGTACTTGCTTTGTGGCTTTCTATGCTTTTATTTTAGGTGGTCCAAGAGGATTAAAAGTATAACAGTTATTTTGATCAAGGATCTTACGAAGTATGTAAATTATGTTACCATAGAAGTCCGGTTGTCCTTTTCGCAGAAATTACTTTTATATTTTAAAGGTAGATCAGAGTTACGATATTAAAATTTGTCTTTTTCGAAGTTTATGGTAACAGTAAACCTGACGGAGTAGGTTCTGAGTTATACAAAGATTACGAATAATTTAATCCTCAAAAGAAATATAAAAAGATCGGACAGGGAAAGTAGCATTCAAGGAGGACAGTCAACCACAAAACACAGAAACAAACACGCAAACAGACAAACAAGAAGGCAAAAGCAATAATAAATGCAAACGACATCACAAACACAAAAAGGGTTGACAATAGGGCTACCGCCTTGGAACGGTCAGTGGCAAAGTAGGCCACTGGGGGTTTAAACCGGTTCTAGGGTGCACCAAACCTCACAATTACCCTACTGTCATCCCATTAAAACAGGACAGTGTAAATAAAGAAATCCCCGCCATGATCTAATGTCTAACCAACAAGGCAGCAACTCGACTACAAGCTATGAAGACATGACTAAAATGAGACACAAAGTCCCACAAGAAAAAGTAGATATAAAAATCGAACCGGAAAAGTAGTATTTATTGACGACAGTCAACCACAACCACATTATGCACGTCAGATGGTAAAAGTCCTTGTCACAGAAGCGTTCTTATATTGTTTTTATATTTAACATATTTCACTACCGCTCATGAACAGTCTCAGTCAAACCGAGACTGCAATATTTCGTATGTGTCGTGCTCGGCCGTTTCCAAAGTTCCATTAGCATACTCTTTTTTATATTTAAATCAAACACTAATTACAAGGACGAATAACAGGCATATTACATTACACAAAATGGTTGACAACAGGGCTATACCCTATTGCCAACCCAATAAAACGAGACAGTTTAAAGAAAGTTTATCATTTTACCACTTTGATTTTGCAAATGCCCGACAGATGTTAATTTAATTTAATTATACTTAAATTCTGACAGGGTTAGGGTTAGTATTAATTTTTTTCTTATCGAGGGTGATTCAATTGGCATAGCCAGACTTCCTTCAGGCCCTCTTCATCATAGGTTGCCCTCACTCCGGGGGAGTAATAATTGTTATACATCACAAACATAAAACTGATAATAGGTCTACGGACTGGGAACTGCTGATGGTAAAAACATACTGTAACGTATCACGTTAATTTTGTTTCGTCAAGTCCCACATGACCCCTATCATTTTGCAACGTACTGCATGCTTGGTGTTGGACCCATTTTCAGTTCGCCACTATGCTTTCCTCTTTAATTGTTCGATGACCGGACAGGCTGTGGATCATATGATGACGTCTACCTAAAGCCCAAAGCACGGTGACGTTTGATGTTTGTCCGCGGTCTTGTCTTGTCGTGCCCTCAATGGTTTATTCCCTTGTTGAACTGGCTTCTGCCAAGTTATCGAGTACCTTCTTTTTGGCTTTCTAGGCTATTGTTCTTTTGTATTTATATATACACGAGCATCTTTGTGTTTTACTTATATTACCTATTAAGACTACCTTGTTGGTCAGAGAATAGTTCATGGCGGGGATTTCTTTATTTACACTGTCCCGTTTAAATGGGATGAAGTAGAGTAAGTGTGAGGTTTGGTGCACCCTAGAACCTGGTTTAAACCCCCAGCGGCCTTTTTGCCATTGACCGTTCCAAGGCGGTAGCCCTACTGTCAACCCTGCTTGTGTTTGTGACGTCATATGCCTTTATTATTACTATTGTCATGCTTGTTTGTTTTTTTCTGCTTGTTTGTGGGTTTTCTGTGTTCTGTGAAAGCGGCATTTCCTGTTCGACTTTTATACTTACTTTAATATTCAAGTGTTTTTCTTCTGTCTTCTGCTAAATAACTCAGTACTTGTTTGTGGTGCAGACCTTTAATTTTATGTGCATATATACATGATCATCTTTAAGATTGCGATGTCATGCTGCCTAGTTTGTTAGTGCATATAGGTTGGCAGGGATTTTTTTTATTTACACTGTTCTGCTTAACTGAGACGGCAATAAGGTAAGAATGAGGTTTATTCCTCCGTTTAGTACCTAGTGATAAATTCTAAACAAGATGCCCATGAGGGCCTTACTCGCTCTACTTGCTTAAGAGGCCATCAACGTTCGAACAAAATTAATAGTGATTAGCAGAACCAATGAAATGATGATCTTTACAAAGTTGAAAAAGTATTGACATATATGGAAAATTATAGCAATCTGAGAAAGGTTAATATGACGATTCATTTATAAAGTTTAAAAACAATTTGGTCATTGGTTCATGTGAAGTCGTTGAAAGATTGTTATAGTTTTAGTTACAGTGGCCATATTTGTTGATTTAACGGGACGATTTGTATAAATCGGAGAAATGGTTATGAGGCAATGCCTTTTATGAAGTTTCAAAAGAACTGGGTCATTGGCTCATGAGAAGAAGTCATTTAAATAGTTTTCTAGTTTTAGTAGCGGTGGCCATAGTTGTTGTCGGATTGGAACGATTTGTAAAAAAACAGAGAGGATCACACGATGATGTTTCCTGCGAAGTTCAAATTCTACTGAGCAGTTTTAGAGGAAATGTTGTTTGAAACAAACGTTAACGACGGACGGACGACAGACAACTCGCCATCCCGTAATCTCTGTTGTCCTTCGACCAGTATAGATAAAATTAATTGTCAAAACATATGGTGCGTTTTCTGCGAAGAAGACTTGTTAAAGTTATGGCTAAGTTTAGTATCCGTCGTCATTTTGAAAGAACATTGACATTTGTTTTTCTTCTGTAAAGTAAAGTTGGTCTGGCGGTTTCTGAAAAAAATGCATTGCCAACGCTTATTCCCTATATACACATATAACTCTTTGTTAAAGGGAGTACATCAGGCTTTTCATGGGGGTCTAAGTGTCCGACTTAAAATTGACAAATATTAACATTTTCTATTCTACATGGCCAAAACATAATGAATGAGCCTAAAAATGATCCCTGTTTTGCAAAGAAATTGATTCAGCACAGTAATATGTGCTATCCTAGGTGACGCACCATGGTTAATTTCAGCATTTTACGTCTGATTCCGTCCTAGCTATATGGTGTATTCAAAGTTTAGACATAAACAACATGGTTCTAACAGTATATTTTGATTGATATAAGTGTTTTATCATGAAATGGAACATTTTTAAAATATAAGATGTTTCTAGAAAAATCCTGATGTACCCCCTTTGGGCATGAGAATCTCTATATAAAAAACTTTTTGAGCCAGGAGAAACAAATCATAAAAGCATAATAGTTGAATAACGAACAGTTCTGAAATAAAGAGTGGTCGAATTCTATGTTGTTTTTCTTGAGAATAATTTTAACGGGTTTTGATTATTTTTAGTAACGGCGACCAATTTGAAACACCAATTGACCTAATTATATTCTTCTTTAATGTGCGGACATTCCTATAAAAATGGACCAACTTTGGTCTAGCGACGGCCGGTACGCCCCCGGTTGCATCCATTACTTCGCCGTTGCCATGCCGACTGACAACGCGCTATCGAATAAACCCTGCTGGTATTCGGCCAGGAGTGCTACAAATTGATCCATTGTAAATTCAGTAACATTCATTTTATTACTTATTAATGTTTATTTGAGAATATCGTGACGCTGTACACTCATCTCAGCCTATAATCGGAGCTGATCCAGGATTTGTGGTATCTGAAATTCATAAAGCATCAGAAATATGTATACATACCTTAAATCATGCATGTAAAATAAAATACAGTAGTCCCGAGAATAAATCAGCTCACTGTTCTGCTGTCACGGTTTTATATTATATATTATGCAATAAGCTATGCAACATGATATGTACATAGTCAGCAGCATATTAACATATGCAGCATGGTGTTTACATAGTAAATAGCACATTAACATATGCAGCATGATGTTTACATATTAAATAGCACATTTAAATATGCAGCATGATGTTTACATATTAAGTAGCACATTTACATATGCAGCATGATGTTTACATATTAAGTAGCATATTTACATATGCAGCATGATGTTTACATATTAAGTATCATATTAACATATGCAGCATGATGTTTACATATTAAGTAGCACATTTACATATGCAGCATGATGTTTACATATTAAGTAGCACATTTACATATGCAGCATGATGTTTACATATTAAGTAGCATATTTACATATGCAGCATGATGTTTACATATTAAGTAGCATATTTACCTATGCAGCATGATGTTTACATATTAAGTAGCACATTTACATATGCAGCATGATGTTTACATATTAAGTAGCATATTAACATATGCAGCATGGTGTTTACATATTAAGTAGCACATTTACATATGCAGCATGATGTTTACATATTAAGTAGCATATTTACATATGCAGCATGATGTTTACATATTAAGTAGCACATTTACATATGCAGCATGATGTTTACATATTAAGTAGCACATTTACATATGCAGCATGATGTTTGCATATTAAGTAGCACATTTACATATGCAGCATGATGTTTACATATTGAGCAATACTGCTAAATATACAGCATGACATTTACCCACTAAGCAGCATTATGAGATACACTTCATGATATTGACATATTGGGCAGCATTGTTAAATAAACAGCATGCCATTTACATACTGGGCAGCATTGTTAGATAAACAACATGATATTTACATACTGGGCAGCATTGTTAGATATACAGCATGATATTTACATACTGGGCAGCATTGTTAGATAAACAACATGATATTTACATACTGGGCAGCATTGTTAGATATGCAGCATGATATTTATATACTGGGCAGCTTTGTTAGATATATAGCATATTTACATACTGGGCAGCATTGTTAGATAAACAGCATGATATTTACATACTGGGCAGCATTGTTAGATAATTTTGACTTGGAAACGTTTCCAATCCGGTGTAAATTAGACATGCGAGTAAATAGCTCTCTTTCGGTAGCAATTATATTTTTCACGAGCCACTGGCATCATCCAGATTATTCAAGAGTCTACTAAAGGATCTCAAGTCAGTTATTGACCATAAGCGGTCAGTGACTCAATATCATTAAAATCAGACCCTTTATCACGCTACGATACTCTACACTACAAGGATCTAACAACACTCCATTTGAGGTCACGTCAGATTGACCTTACGATTAGTCAGTCAAATTTCAGCCTACAAATTTGCTCGGCTCGGTAAAAGACTGCTTTACTGCGCATGTTGCGTTTTAGTACAACGCTGTGGAGCAGTCTACGCTCAGTATTGAAAGAGACAATGTCCGTAGCTTTTAGCTTAATAATTGCGTTGACAAACATACTACACCAACCATTATTGAATATTTACTGAAAAAGAAAAAAAGTTCGACGGAATTTAATAGCGGTACAAAAATGTTTATCGATTCGTGGGATTGACGTTCGAACAAAAATATATTATATAGTCTTCATGGCACATATTGTTTCAGTCTTAATGGCACATAGTGTTGCAGTTTCATGACACATAGTGTTTCAGTCTTCTTGGCACATAGTGTTTCAGTCTTCATGGTACATAGTGTTGCAGTTTCATTGTATAGTGTATCAGTCTTCTTGGCACACTGTGTTTCAGTCTTCATGGTACATAGTGTTTCAGTCCTCAAGGCATCATGGCACATAGTGTTTAAGTCTTCTTGACACATAGTGTGTCAGTCTTCATGGCACATATTGTTTCAGTGTTCTTGGCACAGAGTGTTTTGGTCTTCATGACACAAAGTGTTTCGGTATTCGTGGCAAATAGTGTGTCAGTCTTCGTGGCACATAGTGTTTTGGTCTTCATGGCACATAGTGTTTCGGTCTTCATGGCACATAGTGTTGCAGTCCTCATGACATATAGCGTTTTAGTCTTCATGGCTCATAGTGTTTAAGTCTTCGTGACTCATATTGTTTCAGTCTTCGTGACACATATTGTTTCGGTCTTCATAGCACATATTGTTTTAGTCTTCGTGGCACATAGTGTTTAAGACTTCATGACACATATTGTTTCAGTCTTCATGGCACATAGTGTTTAAGTATTCAAGGCACATAGTGTTTCAGTGTTCATGGCACATAGTATTTAAGTCTTCATGACACATATTTGTTTCAGTCTTCAAGGCACACAGTGTTTCAGTCTTCAAGGCAAATAGTGTTTCAGTCTTCATGGCACATAGTGTTTCAATCTTCATGGCATCATGGCACATTGTGTTGCAGTTTCATGGCGTAGTGTTTCAGTCTTCATGGCACATTGTGTGAAAGTCTCATAACACAAATTGTTTCAGTCTTCAAGGCACCTAGTATTTCAGTGGTCATGGCACATAGTGTTTAAGTCTTCATGACACATATTGTTTCAGTATTCAAGGCACATAATGATTCAGTCTTCATGGCCCATGGTGTTTCAGTGTTCATGGCATATATTGTTTCAGTGTTCAAGGCAGATAGTGTTTCATTTTTCTCGGCACATAGTTTTTCAGTCTTCATGGCATCATGCCACATAGTGTTGCAGTTTCATGGCATAGTGTTTCAGTCTTCATGACACATATTGTTTCAGTCTTCATGACACATATTGTTTCTGTCTTCATGGCACATAGTGTTTAAGTCTTCATGACACATATTGTTTCAGTCTGCAAACCACATAGTGTTTCAGTCTTCATGGTAAATACCGTTTCAGTCTTCAAGGCACATAGTGTTTCAGTCTTCATGGCACATAGTGTTTCATTATTCATGGCACATAGTGTTACAATCTTCGAGGCACATAGTGTTTTAGTCTTCAAGGTACATAGTGTTTCAGTCTTCATGACACAGAGTGTTTCAGTCTTAATGGCACGTAGTTTTTTAGTCTTCAAGGCACATAATGTTTCAGTCTTAATGGCACATAGTGTTTCAGTCTTCAAGGCATATAGTGTTTCAGTCATCATGGCACATGTTGTTTCAGTCTTCATGGCACATAGTGTTTCAGTCTTCATGACACATATTGTTTCAGTCTTCAAGGTACATATTGCTTGAGTTTTCATAGTACATACCGTTTCAGTCTTCAAGGCACATAGTGTTTCAGTCTTCATGGCACATAATGTTTCAGTCTTCATAGCACATAGTGTTTCATTCTTCATGGCACATAGTGTTTCAGTCTTCATTGAACATAGTGTTTCAGTCTTCGCGGCGTATAGTGTTTCAGTCTTCAATGTACATAGTGTTTCAGTCTTCATGACACAGAGTGTTTCAGTCTTAATGGCACGTAGTGTTTTAGTCTTCAAGGCACAGAGTGTTTCAGTCTTAATGGCACATCGTGTTTCAGTCTTCAAGGTATATATAGTGTTTCAGTCTTCATTGCACATGTTGTTTCAGTCTTCATGGCACATAGTGTTTCAGTCTTCATGGCACATAGTGTTTCAGTCTTCATGGCACATAGTATTTCGATGTCCATGGCACATAGTGTTTGAGTCTTCGTGGCTCATAGTGTTTTTGTTATCATGGCATCATGGCACATATTGTTTCAGTGTTCATGGCACTTCAGTCTCCGTGGCACATAGTGTTTCAGTTAGCATGGCATCTTGGCACGGATTGCTTAATTATTCATGGCATCGTTTCATTCTTCATGACATATAGTGTTTCAGTCTTCATGGCACATAGTGTTTCCGTTATCATTTTCGGAAGAAGAATGTCACTATTAATGAAGAAACTACGCTCAAATTGAGCCTGTCCTTGGGATAGAACAATGATCAACTCTACAAACTGCCACAACTAGGTTTCCCTATCATTCAGCCTATTACTGGAAAATTCATCTAATCTGTTGCTGGTATTGTTACCAAGAAGAGCATCTTTTTTTCTATAATGAACGTACTGTACCGGATCCCAGGATACTAGCATAACAATATTGAGTTGTATGCCACTTTGTATTGACGAGCTTAGTTGTGATAATCTGGAAGGATTTTATAGCTGAAGAATCCTGAGCCATTGTTATGGGGTCACATGTTTGATTATATGAATTGATACTTCTGCGGGTATTTCGTATATATTGGAAATTAGTGATTTTAGAACACTGACTGTTGAAGCAGCTATTCTTGAAGTCAAGCTTTTGAAGTTCTCGAACCTTAGCTGAACTTAAATCAGACGAACAGAATTTCCAACATTGACATTGTTTGCTGCTCTACATGGTTGCTCACACCAATGGTAACTAGGTTGTGTCCAGTATTGCTTTGCTGAGGCACTGATGGCTTCATAACGTTCTTTAAAAGTGGTCTGTGGTGAACTTATGTATTTTCCAAGACACATCCTGAAAGAATAATTATAGTATGCAAATTTGAAATAAGTTATCGTGATGTCATGATTCCTATCTTGCAAGGAATATAATTCATTATTTCAATTGTACTAGTGATACAGTGACTTTTGCTGACTAAATATTGTCTCGTTTGAACATCGTGATCAACATGTCTGTCACTACACAATAATATATCGGTACTTGAGACTTGGTCAGGTAAGGGTTTATCACCTTAAATACGAACACAAATAGTTGGTCAGTACAGCATCACAGATGGTTCTAAATATGAAGATAAGGTAGCTGCAGCAGCTGTTTGTTCACAAACACATCATAAAGAGCTGTCTGCCTGACAAGGCCTCTATCTTTTCATCTGAACTTAAGGCAATTGAACTTGCCTTAAACTATATTCAGGAATCTGATGATAATCATTTTGATAACCCAGTTGTGCTTCAACTTTTAGAAAAGAACAATTCTCTTATAGTTGATAATGTTATCATTTTCTGCTGGCTTCCAAGACATGTAGTAATACGTGGTAATGATACAGCTGATAGTGCTGACTGCATTATGTTTACATATATCTAATGCCAAATTACCTTATATTAACATATATATGTTCGTCCCTCTTGGCAAGCCGCTTGGGATTTGTCAGTGAACAATAAACTCCATTCAATTAAACCGTTACTGCATTTACAATGTATTTGTCCGCGGTCTTGTCTTGTCGTGCCCTCAATGGTTTATTCTCTTGTTGCTCTGGCTTCTGCCAAGTCATCGAGTACCTTCAATGCGGCTTTCTAGGCTTTTTTTTTTGTATTTATATATACACGAGCATCTAGGTGTTTTACTCATATTGCCTTTTAACGCTGCCTTGTTGGTTAGAGAATATTTCACGGCTGGGATTTGGGATGACAATAGGATAAGTGTGAGGTTTGAGCACATGGTTTAAACCCCCAGTGGCCTTTTTGGCCACTGACCGTTCCAAGGCGGAAGCCCTATGGTCCTTTTGTGTTTGTGATGTCGTTTGCATTTTTTATTACTTTTGCCTTCTCGTTTGTCTGTTTAAGTGTTTGTTTTTATGTTTTTTGATTGACAGTCGTCGTTGAATGCTACTTTTCCTGTCCAATTTTTATATCTTTCTTTTTTTATATATAGCGATTGTGCTTGTTTGTTTACAGTCAATGAAATAAAAGTAAGACATTTTTCAAACAGTGATATTTCTCCACTTCTATTGTCTACTTTCTACCCTTAAGCATGTTTAGGTTAGCTGCTGTAAAACATCAGCTCCATATGCTAGCATATTTAGTGTCTGAAATTATATTTATGCCCCCACCACTGAATGGGGAGGGCGCATATAGAGTTAGCCATGTTTTTTTGATAAGAGCAATAAGCTTGTCTTTGATAAGGTAAAATGGTAAGGTTGTATACAGTGTAGAGAAGTCCTAAGTGCTTATAGATGAAACTTGACCTTTATTGAACATTTTATCAAGAACGTCTCCTGCACATTTTATAGACGAAAACAAATGAATCCCAGAGTTTTCATAAGGTTTAGCGCAATATTGTTTTACGTGATCTTTAACGGCAGTAATACAAGAAGTTAACAGTTTGGAGATGTTTGTAGTGGTGCAGGCACTAGCATTCGAAATAAAGCGGGCCTTATACGGATTTTTATGTAATTTAGAAATCCAGTACATAGTTAATTCCAATACAGATACTACGATCTTTCAGAGCAAATTTAATGAAATTAAATTGAAATACAGTAACTTTCAACATATATACACAGATGGTTCTAAAGATGGATATAAGGTAGCTGCAGAAGATGTTGTCCACAGCTTAAAGAGCCCCCTGCCTGACAAGGCCTCTATCTTTTCAGCTGAACTTAAGGCAATTGAACTTGTCTTAAACTATATTCATGAATTTGATGATGACCATTTAGTAATCTTTTCTGTTTCCTTCATCTATCTTTTCAAGACCTGGGTAATATGAAACACGATAACCCAGTTGTGCTTCAACTTTCAGAAAGGTACAATTCTCTTATAGTTGATAATGCTAATATTTTCTGCTGGCTTCCAAGCCATGTAGGAATACGTGTTAATGATAGGGCTGATAATGCTGCTTTACACATATATAATGCTAAATTACCTTATACTGATTTTAAACAATGTGTTACCTCATATATTCATAACTCTTGGCAAGCCGCTTGAGATTTGTCAGCGAACAATAAACTTACTTCCATTAAATTAAACCGTTACTCGGAGAATGGCGTCCTTCTAGTAGACCCATTCGTCGAGAAGACGTTGTTCTAGCCCGTTTCAGGATAGGGCATATACGTTATACTCGTTCATATTTCTTACAAGGTGAGCAATTACCAGAAAGTATACCCTGTTTTGCAACGTTAACGGTCAAACATATCTTGTTGGAATGTGTAGAATTGATCCTATGCGGTAAAGGTACTACAATGTTACAACTATGAAAGAGTTATTTGATACTATATATTTTAGTCTTGTTTTAGATTTCTTGAAAGAAATCAGACTATAGAAATCATTATAATTTGTTCTTACATATATCTACTTGTTTATACACCCGATAACGGGCATTTGTTACAAGTACACAAAAAAACAATTAGAAGCATGATTTTCAACTACAGTGCATTAGGTAGTAAAGGATCACTCGGATTAAAAGCGTAAATTTAAAATTAAAGGACTTTTTCAAGAGCGTTTCTTACTGGATTCTGCTCTCTCAGTAATATGATAACCAACACTATTATGAACTATGCCTTATATGTGTGCTAGCTTAGTGTTATTAATCTGCCATGTTGCCTGTTTACAGGATCATTGTCCCTAAAAGTTTAAAACTTCAAATCATGGATGTTTTGATAATCAGGCCTGACATTTTAAACCAAATTGTTGTAAAATGATATATAGGGTCCTATAGAAACCACAGCGTCCGAACGAAGTTGGCATCGTAGGTCCGCACTGTACTGCAAACAAGGAATTGAAACTACAATGAAAGAGACAAAAACAACAGAAAGGGTGGTGAAGACAGACGCACTCTTACCCTATTGTCACCTTAATAAACGGGCCAGTGTAAATACTGATATCCTCGCCATGTTATAATCTATAACAAACAAGGCAGCAGTAATAGGTAATATAAGTAATACACATAAATGATCATCAATATATCAATATAAAAAAACAGAAGCCTAGAAAGCCACAAAGAGAACAAACCGTTAAGGGTATGATAAGACAAGATTAAAAAATATCAAACGATACCGTCCGATAAGGATTTACAGTCTCAATCAAACCGAGACTGCAATATTTCGTATGTGTCGTGCTCGGCCGTTTCCAAAGGTCCATTAGCATACTCTTTTTTATATTTAAATCAAACACTAATTACAAGGACGAATAACAGGCATATTACATTACACAAAATGGTTGACAACAGGGCTATACCCTATTGCCAACCCAATAAAACGAGACAGTTTAAAGAAAGTTTATCATTTTACCACTTTGATTTTGCAAATGCCCGACAGATGTTAATTTAATTTAATTATACTTAAATTCTGACAGGGTTAGGGTTAGTATTAATTTTTTTCTTATCGAGGGTGATTCAATTGGCATAGCCAGACTTCCTTCAGGCCCTCTTCATCATAGGTTGCCCTCACTCCGGGGGAGTAATAATTTTTATACATCACAAACATAAAACTGATAATAGGTCTACGGACTGGGAACTGCTGATGGTAAAAACATACTGTAACGTATCACGTTAATTTTGTTTCGTCAAGTCCCACATGACCCCTATCATTTTGCAACGTACTGCATGCTTGGTGTTGGACCCATTTTCAGTTCGCCACTATGCTTTCCTCTTTAATTGTTCGATGACCGGACAGGCTGTGGATCATATGATGACGTCTACCTAAAGCCCAAAGCACGGTGACGTTTGATGTTTGTCCGCGGTCTTGTCTTGTCGTGCCCTCAATGGTTTATTCCCTTGTTGAACTGGCTTCTGCCAAGTTATCGAGTACCTTCTTTTTGGCTTTCTAGGCTATTGTTCTTTTGTATTTATATATACACGAGCATCTTTGTGTTTTACTTATATTACCTATTAAGACTACCTTGTTGGTCAGAGAATAGTTCATGGCGGGGATTTCTTTATTTACACTGTCCCGTTTAAATGGGATGAAGT
>JAWPHD010009414.1:0-104146 GCA_037043455.1 Cyrtodaria siliqua | reverse complement strand
GTTTGCAGACGATACAAAACTTTATACATGCGTTAGTGACCCAAGTAATATACAGAATTTACAGGATAATATATTCAATGCATGTAATTGGGCTAAAAATTGGCAAATGATATTCAATGCCAAAAAATGTAAACACCTTCACATTGGAATGAACGATGATGAAAACAATGTGTATTTTATCAAAGATCAAACAAATAAAATTGAAAAAATGGTACTGCAGGAAAAGGACCTAGGGGTAACCTTTGACTCTAAGTTAAAGTTTTCTAACCATATGAGTGGGAAAGTCTCTAAGGCTAACAGGAACCTAAGACTAATATTCAAAACTTTTACATATATGGACATAGAAATGTTCCTCTGCTTATATAAATCCCTTGTTAGACCCCACCTGGAATATGCCACAGTTGTCTGGTCCCCATATCTCAAAAAAGACATTAACACTATAGAAAATGTCCAAAAAAGAGCTACCAGAATGGTGGGTAACCTCAGCAACTTTCCTTACCACACGAGACTTACTATGTTAGGACTACCAACCCTGGAGTATAGAACTAAGAAGAGAGCGAGCCGATGTGATTCAGGTTTACAAAATTTTAAATAACATCGATAAAGTAAATAAAAATAAACTGTTCACTATGGCCCCGAATACTGGCACTAGGGGAAACTCACATAAATTATTTAACTCACATAAATTATTTAAGAAAAGAGCAAGAGTTTATATTAGGAGGAAATCCTTTGCTTATAGAGTGGTAGATTCTTGGAACAAACTACCTAACACAGTAACTGAGGCACCCAGCATAAATTCATTCAAAAGTAGGCTAAACAAACATTGGGCGCAACATCCTTCCAAATTTAGGCCTAACAACTAATGAAATGAAACAACAACAAAAAGACAATATAACCTAAAAAGACAAAAGGGAACCGGAAGTCAGAATAGTCTTAACGACATTACCGGAAAATTATATAAACAATCCAAATGGGCCTAAGAAACGACGGTTTACAAGTGGCCTCGAAGACAGTATTACAGTAAATATCTCCAGCTGACAACACCTGTAGGCTGTATACCTTATAGAAGCTGGGTGGAAGGGTGGTGGCCCGGGGATTAGTAGAGGGGGACCAGACATTATGGCGATACAGCCAACAAATACGGGAAACTGCACTGAACAAGAAAATGCAGCACAGCTGCTGGAAAAATGTTTGACATTTCTGAATATGAACTAGCCAGGGTCTTCCCCAGGAAAAATCCAGGCGCTGTATGTCGGAGGGGGTTGGTGCGGAAGGGGGTGTCCCCCCTACCGCATCGATTTTTTTAAATTTATGTTCTCGACTTGGTGGGCTCTGAAGTATACGTGAACTTTCTTAAACTCATGTATTATACATTATTTATGTATGATTTTAAGTATAATAATTAAGTTAATTATTTAATACAATGTCACCACCTGGTGTCTTCCAACAACAGTTTTATTTTTCAATAGTAAACAACACTTTAATAACAATCACTTGAACAAACACTTGAACAAACACTTGAACAAACACTTGGTAGTACTATCTCTCTATGTCTTTTAGCTTCTGTACATTTCAACAGTAAATTCTATATTATTTTTTTATCAGTTTGTAAATAGTCCATGTTAAACAACTTAAAAAACTAAATAGTCCATGTTCAACAACTTAAAACTTAAAAAACTCAGAGTACTGTACTTAAGTAACTGCCCTTGTACTTTTAGAGTCTGCTATCATGCCCTAAAAACACTCGATAATACTGTTAGAGTCTGTTATTTGGTATCAGGGACCCTGCTGGAATTAACAAAGTTGGGTTCTTCTGGGCTTCTGTGAATGCCAGTCTGTTACCGCTGCATCAAAATCGAATGTCTTGACGTCTGAACCTTGCATAGAGATGGCGATCAAGCTGTTCAATACATGGTTGGACATATTACTCCTGTATGTTGTCTTGATGCGATTCAGAGTGCTGAATCCACGCTCACAATCTATAAAAAAAACACACGTTTTTTAAAACAAATTACATTACTGTTTTACAAAGGTTGTTTGGGGCATCTTTTGAGGAGCTTTATAAACTGAGTAAATTGACATTTAACTGTATAAATTGATATTTAACTGTATATAACTGTAGCATTGTAATTTATTTTGTAGCATATGTTGTTTTTTAAGTTTGTTAAAATTAATTATATTAATTACCAGCAGTGGATGTTGGAAGTAGGAGACCTACAGCTGCCAGCTTAAACAACAAACGATGGGACTCTCTTAGCTTGGTGGTGATCCACTCCATAGCTTGGTCAGCTGTCAGGTCAAGATCTGTCAGGGTGACTCGAACCTGCTGCCATTGCCCTCTCAGTGCTGTGGTGTCCAAAGAAAACTGCGCAGCAAGTTGCTGAAAAATGACAAATAACATAATTATATTTTACATCACACCTCTGAAGAACAGACTTTTAAAAGGTACACAGATGCAATTTAAATAAAATCAGCTGATTAAAATTGAATTCTTTTTATAAATTGGTAGTTTTTTGTCAAATATTTGAATCATTTCACCATCCTGAGTACACTTACATTTAATTCCTGTACTCCATGTGTAGACATCTCATCTTCGGCCACTCCCCTGACGTCAAACACGCTGAAGTTCCCAATCAGTGGCAGGTCTGGAAACCAATCCTCAACATTCTCCACCATGTTCTGAAGGAACCTGTCGTACACCTGGGAAAGAAAATGCATGTCATCTAGAGCTCTAAATTATGAATAATGTTAATAAATATTTGAAAAATATGTGTTGTTATTATTGCTGTTGCCTGTTTTTCTCCATTGGTGTATTTTATATAATGATAATGTCGGCAAATAATTCGCCCCCACTCCCACACCCCCCACCCCAAATCCCCTGTTGTTTTACTTACATTCTTCTTGAATTCAGTCTGTTCTGCTTCTGTCGGGACAGACACGTTGAACCCCTGATCCTTCAAGGCAGTGATGTCGTCCTGGATAGCAGTGAAGTGGACTCCGGGTCTCTCCTGAAGTTGCCTGACCAGTGATATAGTTCCGGCCACCAGTGGCTTCACCGTTGTATACACCGCATCTCTGGCCTGAAAAACATTTTAACATTTTGATTTAAACAATTATTTACAAGAATACTATTGAAGTCATTGAATGAGATGAATGGGTACAATACAAAATGTTACAGTAGCAGATTTATCAGGTCAGGTAAAAGCAACAATTAGATAGGTAACCTGCATAGCCTCCAATTATCTAATTAACGAGCATCCAATAAACCATCAAACATGACACACATCCCTAATCGTTCACAGCTTCAAACAACACCTGTGTAATCACCGACTAATAACACACTCCAGTGCACGCGCATACACAAGGTCACTTGCTGAGTAGCTTCTGGCAGTGATTCAATTACCAGACACAGTTGAGACAGTAGTGTATCACGCGTTTAAGTCGAGCGCTGTATGTCGCGATCAAAGCATAGCGGCGGCTTTGTAGACACCGCGGGATATGGTTTTTCGGAAATCAAGCACAGCGGGCCCGCTGTGCTAAAAGCGCCTGGGGAAGACCCTGCTAACTTACTAAGGTAAAACCTTGAGGCGAGCACAGAAAATGTGAAAGTAAAGTTTAAACAGATAAAAATCAATGAAAAAACAATACAAAGAACTTGTCAAATTGAAAGCAACTCAATAATGAGGTCCTCTCAGGGTTTTTGGGGGACATGGCCATTTATATTTGGTGAACAAGGGAATAATGGCTGTTATTTTTAGGGAACAACAGAACATTGACACATATTTTTAGGGAACAAGTGAACATGACTTTACAGGAAATAAAACACTTAACATATAGTTTTCATATTAAAAGAAAAATCACAAAAAGTTAACATTTCAAACAATATTTTTTTGATGACTGTTGTATAAGATGCAGCTATAATTACTGTAGGCCAGAATGAATTTTGGGGAACATTAGCAAATCTTTAAATATTAGAAATATTTTTAGAGAACAAGGGAAGTTGGAAAAATAAATTTGAGGAACAAAGCAAAATATTTGTGCCCGGTACACCGACTCATATTTTCAGGGAACGAAGGAAGATGGACCCCTTTCCCCCCCTCCTGGGAAGCCTAAATAATAATAATAAGTAGAATGGATAAATCATTAAATCAATGTACAATTTGAAAGCGACAAATTGCATTTACCATATTGTTCGTACTAATGGGTGGGGAGATTAAAACAGACAAAAATATGTTCAAGACGGTTTAACCGGGTTTTTGATAAGAATGAACTGAAGTATATATTTAGATTAAAATGTTTTTGACTAGCTTGAAAGAAACCGGGGCCCTCCCTTCACTTTGGGGGAATGGGGCCAGGGCCCTCAGGAAGGGGAATTTTGCGTTGTTTTTATATCTAAGGGGAATTTCTAAGAAACACAAATTAGTGCATTTTTTTTTATTATTTAAGTGGTACCAAGAATTTACCATTCCAAATTGCAAATTGTATGCTGTTTTCCTGTTTTGGAGTTAAAAAATGTCTAATATTTTTTTTTTTTAAGAGGGAATTTTTCACAGGAAAAGGGGCAAAAATATATACATTTAGGGGAGGGGAATGGGGCTGAATTTCGGCCCCAAAAAACGGTCAAACGATGGCCCTGGAAACTAAACCGCCAAATTGAGCATTTACCTCACTGCTTCAAGTAGACACTGTCATGATATAACTGAAAGATTGTTAACTATAAATATACATACATTGTTCCAATTGATTTTTTGCAGTTTTTAGCTCTTCTGATCAGAGATCAGCAGAGCTTATGCCGTGGTGCGGCCTCCGTCGTCTGTCTGTCCGTCTGTCTGTCCGTCCGTAAACTTTTATTTGTAGCGACTACTCCTCTGAAACTACTGGCTGGGTATTCATGAAATTTTACAGAAATGTTGCTCATAAAATCTAGTTGATCCTAGCAAAAGTTCATGTTGATGTGAAATCCAAGATGTCCGCCAAAGCTAAAAATAGATTTTTAAAATACAAGTTTGTATCGACTACTTCTTGAAAACTATAAGTGATATTGATATGGGACTTTTTCTAAAATGATCAGTATGACAGGGTGTTGGTCTCAAAAATCGTTATGATTCGACGTTAAACATGGCTGCCAGCGGCCGTCTTTGTTTACATAGAGTTATATAGTAAAAACTTGTAGCGACTACTTCTCTGAAACTACTTGGCGGATTTTCATGAAACTTCACAGGAACGTTGCTCTTGATGTCTAATTGATCCTAGCAAAATTTCAGATCGGCCAGAAATTCAAGATGGCCGCCACAGCTAAAAATAGATTTTTAAAAATAAGTTTGTAGCGACTACTGCTAGAAAACTATAAGTGATATTGATATGGGACTTTTTCTAAAATGATCAGCATGACATGTTGTTGATCCGAGTCGAACATTATTTTGATTAGACGTTAAACATGGCTGCCAGTTGCCATCTTTGGTTACATAGAGTTATATAGTAAAAACTTGTAGCGACTACTTCTCTGAAATTACTTGACGGATGTTCATGAAACTTCGCAGGAATGTTGCTCTTGATGTCTAGTTGATCCTAGAAAAATTTCAGGCTCGCCGGAAATTCAAGATGGCCACCACAGTTAAAAATAGATATAAAATAAATAAGTTTGTAGCGACTACTTCTTGAAAACTATAAGAGATATTGATATGGGACTTTTTCTAAAATGATCAGCATGACATGATGTTGGTCCTTGTCGAAAATCGTTTTGATTCGACGTTAAACATGGCTGCCAGCGACCATCTTTGTTTACATAGAGTTATATAATGAAAACTTGTAGCGACTACTCCTCTGAAACTACTTGACGGATTTTCATGAAACTTCACAGGAATGTTGCTCTCGATGTCTAATTGATCCTAGCAACATTTCAGGTCGGCCAGAAATTCAAGATGGCCGCCACGGCTAAAAATAAATTTTCAAAATACAAGTTTGTAGCGACTACTTCTTGAAAACTGTAAGTGATATTGGTATGGGACTTTTTCTAAAAAGATCAGCATGACATGATGTTGGTCCTTGTCAAAAATCGTTTTGATTCGACATTAAACATGGCTGCCATCTTTGTTTACATAGAGTTATATTATTATAGTAAAAACTTGTAGCGACTACTCCTTTGAAACTAGTTGGCGGATTTTCATGAAACTTTACAGAAATGTTGCTTTTGATGTCTAATTGATCCTAGGAAAATTTTTAGGTCGGCCGGAAATTCAAGATAAATAATAATAAATTTTCAAAAAAAAGGTTTGTAGCGACTACTTCCTGAAATCAAAATCAATCAGTAGAGCTTCAAGGTCATTGACCTCTTGATTTTCTTTTTGCCAGAAATGTTTTAAATTTTTTATGTTATTACTTATTACTAAATATATGCAAACTGTGACCTGAATATTTAGCCGATAACACTAAATATGATTCACAAATAGATGAGAGATGGGAATTATTGTTTTAATTTTAATACCACAGTCAATCTATCCTGATCTTATCTTGAACAAGATGGCAAGTTGCATCCACTTCAGTGCATGGGTTTGAAGAATTCCAATCCAATGATTTTATCTGTGTGTGACCCAATGGGCCACTCCTAAAAGATGCTTGTGTCACCATCCAATGCTGGTTTTAAATGCCTGACAGAATAATGCAACTATCAGTCACAGACAACCATTTAAATATAAACAAAGGATAGATGACTCTTTTCTTGAGAAGATGTTCAGTGTGATGCAGCCCTACTATAGTGTAAATTTCATTTTTGAGTTCCAGTCCATCCTGGTGTTTCTTCTCTGTTTTGGTCAGTTGAGTTCCGATGAATAGTACCACTGGTCCATAATTATGTCATAAAACAAATACAAACAAGTCCTGTTTTTAAATTCTATAATGAGGTCATTTTTATCATACCACAGATATGACTTACAAATCACTATCTGAGTCAAATAAATGAGAACCAGACCATCCGCAATATGTTAAATGATAGGACACCCACCTTTATGGGCACAATAGAATCTGAGACTGATATAGTGCTGCCACACTTATAGGGATGCCACTTTGAAATACCACACCGTAGTATATCAGGTGTGTGGTTTGTGGGGAGGGGGGGGTGGGGGGGGGGGGGGGGGGGTTGTTGTCTAGATTTTTCAGGAGAGGAGGTCTGTCTGAAGAAACTTTCCCTCTTTTTTTCAGGGTGGGGTGGGGTGGTGGGAGGAGGAGTTGGGGGGGAGATACTGTAGTCTGAAGAAACGCTTTCCGTGCAGGGCGAGGTTGGGGTGGAGAAAACACAAATTTACTTTGTCCATAATTAATCATTTAAACTTGGTCAACATCAGCTCACAAAAGTGTGTTAGTAAAGAGTGAAAGCAATTTTAACTGTAATCAAAGTCTTCCAGAAATTACCTGAGTTGTCACTAGTCGTCTACAAATAATGTCAATATTTACTACTGTTACGTCACGGATTTTAATACGCGCTAATTTGCATAATCTTGAGAAAGTTTCCGGCCAAGACGATTTAATGTTCATATCGAGTGTTTACAAATAAAAGGTTACTGTATACCTGTTTGTTCACTCACATATGCCCCTAGTGTAGTGTTAACATTGTGCGCTATGCAGTTGACTTGTTGACATGTTTAGTAAATTCTTGCAGTTGTTAATTTTTTTTTTTAAATTTCCCACCACGAAACTGACCGTTTCTCTACAAAGCCTCAGTTTCGTATTTTAACCCTTTACATATTATGCTGCACATATTATATAGGACTTTGTCAAGGAGTCTGAGAGCTTTTCAAATTATTTCTGAAACTCTATTCTAACCAGTCATAACGGAAACGTTGCCCAGAAAACTGTTTTAAAGAAAACAAATCAGAATTTCGAAACTAAAACCCTTAAATTCCTAATGGTGTCTGCGTTACAAATGCTTAAAGCGTGACAACGACGATTTACCATCAAAATCGAGAAGCATAGATGAGCAAATTATTATCCTTTTTTTCTTCTTTTTTTTCTCTCCCGTTACCGTAAAGTACAATGGGGTCTGCTTAACTTGAATCCAGAATTAAGTCCAATGGCATATAAGTGTATACATAAAATTGGAATATCTAGGTTATATTTGTTGGCATAAATAACAATCAAAATGCTTAGGATGTTTTTTCTATGTTTAATGAATGAGACTCATAGGTAGTAGTTGGTAGGTAGTCCATGCCTTTTTACCCTTCTTCGCAGCGTCGAGGCCTTTTTGCCCTTCTTCGCAGCGGTCTGTATAAGGCCCCTTCCTCACCCAAATTTCTTTGAAAATCATGCAATTTCCCCCATCTTTTAAACTTAACTCTGAAAATTTCATTCCCCAGTCATGGATAGAGGCCCCTTTTCAAAACTAGTAAAAATGCCGTGGTTGTGAGGGGGGGGGGGGGGGGGTGCATTTTTTCTTTCTTTTAAGCTGTTATTGGTGAAATTTCTTTTTTGTTATCTGTTTAGTGTTATTGAGAATATTTATTTAATCTTTGTTACCGGTTATCATCAAATTCTAACCCCACTCCCCATATATTCACTATACAGAGTTATTGTTGAGACTACCCTAACTCGAAATCTCGCGAAAAGCGAGAGCGAGATTTGATAATGGCAAAAGGGTGAATATTAATTGTATCAAAGTACTTTGCCCGTTATATATATATGCAGTGCCTGTTTCATATTAAAAAATTAATTGTTACATTTAATCACCATTGCTGTTATCATTAGCTCTACTGATCAGAGATCAGCAGAGCTTATGCCGTGGTGCGGCGTCCGTCGTCCGTCCGTCCGTCCGTCTGTCCGTCTGTCTGTCCGTAAACTTTTATTTGTAGCGACTTCACAGCTGAAACTACTGGATGGATATTCATGAAACTTTACAGAAATGTTGCCCATAAAGTCTAGTTGATCCTAGCAAAAATTCATGTTGATGTGAAATCCAAGATGGCCGCCAAAGCTAAAAATAGAGTTTTAAAATACAAGTTTGTAGCGACTTCTTCTTGAAAACTATAAGTGATATTGATATGGGACTTTTTCTAAAATGATCAGCATGACATGATGTTGATCCTAGTCAAAAATCGTTTTGATTCAACGTTAAACATGGCTGCCAGCGGCCATCTTTGTTTACATAGAGTTATATAGTAAAAACTTGTAGCGACTACTTCTCTGAAACTACTTGGCGGATTGTCATGAAACTTTACAGGAATGTTGCTCTTGATGTCTAATTGATCCTAGAAAAATTTCAGGTTGGCCGGAAATTCAAGATGGCCGTCACAGCTAAAAATAGATTTTTAAAAAATAAGTTTGTAGCGACTACTTCTTGAAAACTATAAGTGATATTGATATGGGACTTTTTCTAAAATGATCAGCATTACATGATGTTGATCCTAGTCAAAATTTTTTTTGATTCAATGTTAAACATGGCTGTTTTTTTGTTTACATAGAGTTATATAGTAAAAACTTGTAGCGACTACTCCTCTGAAACTACTTGGCGGATTGTCATGAAACTTTACAGGAATGTTGCTCTTGATGTCTTATTGATCCTAGAAAAATTTCAGGTCGGCCAGAAATTCAAGATGGCCGTCACGGCTAAAAATAGATTTTTAAAAAATAAGTTTGTAGCGACTACTTCTTGAAAACTATAAGTGATATTGATATGGGACTTTTTCTAAAATGATCAGCATGACATGATGTAGATCCTTGTGGAAAATTATTTTGATTCGACGTTAAACATGGCTGCCAGTGGCCATCTTTGGTTACATAGAGTTATATAGTAAAAACTTGTAGCGACTACTCCTCTGAAACTACTTGACGGATGTTCATGAAACTTCACAGGAATGTTGCTCTTGATGTCTAGTTGATCCTAGAAAAATTTCAGGTCGGCCGGAAATTCAAGATGGCCGCCACAGCTAAAAATAGATTTTAAATAAATAAGTTTGTAGCGACTACTTCTTCAAAACAATAAGAGATATTGATATGGGACTTTTTCTAAAATGATCAGTATGACATGATGTTGGTCCTTGTCGAAAATCGTTTTGATTTGACCTTAAACATGGCTGCTTTGTTTACATAGAGTTATATAATGAAAACTTGTAGCGACTACTTCTTTGAAACTACCTGACGGATTTTCATGAAACTTCACAGGAATGTTGCTCTTAATGTCTTATTGATCTTAGCAAAATTTCAGGTCGGCCGGAAATTCAAGATGGCCGCCACGGTTTAAAATAGATTTTCAAAAAACAAGTCTGTAGGGACTACTTCCTGAAATCAAAATCAATCAGTAGAGCTTCAAGGTCATTGACCTCTTGTTTTTTGTCATAAGGGCCGAAATTTGACCCATTCCGTTTCAAAAAAAGTATTCTTCCCCATATTATTGCAGTAAACCTCACCTACTCGGAAAATTTAACATTCAACGGAGAACCCGGAAATCTCGCCGTGTTTTGAACGTGTCCTTTTAAAACAGTCAAAGATAGTTGCCTCCCTTTATAAGTACATTTGTTCTGTCTCGATCATTAGTACTGGGATCGATGGAGATTTTGCGAATGTATATTTTAGAATTAACGCTTATTACGTTGTATACTGCTTCACGGCGCATGTCCCACCGTTTCACTCAAACAGCGATCGTCACAGGCCGATTTTTGAAATGGTGAATTTGATAGTACGTAAAGCGCATTCAATTGCGATCAGGACCATGCGTCTGATCTACGTTCTATGAATAGATATAGAAAGTTGGGTTCTCCCTCAATATTGATTACAGTAACACAATGCAGGCGTGTGACTTGCACAAACAAGCAGTAGCGTGATGGGATAATGGCAAAAACGCCTATCAAACTAAAACACATTACGCGTAAACAATTACAGATTAAATTAATTCTGTCTAAGGACTCCGATTTTATGAATATGTCTAAAATGTCGAAAGAAAATAATTGAATAAGCTAACGAAGATGTTGTTTTACAACTTAATACTTACTCATTAACTTTCACTGTTATGCGCATCACTTAACCATCTTTAAAGGGACACACGACAATCTTGAATTTTTTGGATCAAGCACATTAAATTTAATTAATCCTGTAAAAAAAAATATGTTTAAACAGTTTGCATAAAATTTAATTAAATGTAGTACAATTGGAATCGGGGTTTTCCCTCTGGTTATGTACCATATATAGGTTTCAGTATATTATTAGTGCAATACAATCAACAGTTAATAATATGTAAAAAACAATTCGCTTTGAAATATTGAGTACTAACAATGATCGAACATATGTAGGATAGGCCAAACTTAAAACATTTAATGTTTGCCCTTTCCCGACCGACCCGAAAAAAAGGCCCCGACCCAAATATCTTTTCTCATTTTTGGAACCTTTTCTTTTTAGCTCTACTGGCCAAGGGCCAGCAGAGCTTATGGGATGGTGTGTTGTTCGTCTTCCGTCGTCCGTCCGTCGTCCGTCGTCCGTCCGTTAACTTTTCTTCAAACGACTTCTCCTCAGAAACCGCTTGGCTAATTTTGATCAAACTTCACATGGATGATCTGAAACCACAAGGCGCAGAGCTCTCATGTATTACATGTAGCATCAGCTTATGGTCCTCTACTACGTTTGTTCAAATGCTGACCCTGGGGTCAAATTTGTCCCCGCCCCAAGGGTCACAGTTTTACATAGACTTATATAGGATCTTTTTTTTTTAAAAATCTTCTTCTCGGAAACTACAAGAGCCAGAGGTTTGATATTAAACATTTATTATAAGCTTATGGTCATTTACCAAGTTTGTTCAAATGGTGACCCTGGTGTCACATCTTGCCCCGCCCCGGGGTCACAGTTTTACATAAATGCTTGTATAGGGAAAAACTGAAAAAAATCTTCTTCTCTGGAACTGCAACAGCTGAAGGTTTAATATCTTGCATTTGCTATAAGCTTATGGTCCTTTACCAAGTTTGTTCAAATTGTGACCCTCCGGTCACATTTGACCCCGCCTCAAGGGTCACATGTTTTACATAGACATGTATAGGGAAAAACTTAAAAAATCTTCTTCTCTGAAACTGCAAGAGCCAGAGGTTTAATATTTTGCATTTGCTATAAGCTTATGGTCTTCTACCAAGTTTGTTCAAATGGTGACCTATTGGTCATATTTGGCCCCACCCTGGGGGTCAGTTTTACTTAGGCTTGTATAGGCAAAAGCTTTTTTTTTTTTTTTTAGTTTTTAATTGGATTTATTTTTTATTTTATTTTTCAATTGCAATTTTTTTATTTATTTATTTTTTTATTTTTTTAATTGTTAATTTTTTTTTTTTTTTTTTTTTTTTTAATTTTTTTTTTTTTTTGATTGATTGGAATTTTTTTTTTTATATAAATATTTTCATTATCTTTTTAATTACTTGACACTTACTTTAAAATTTCTTGTCGGCGCTCCTGATCCTAAATGCCAGGTTGAATTTCGACGAAACTTGGCAGGAAGCATCGGTAAGATGTCTAGTTGTGCATATCACGCTTTTGTTCCAGTTCGCTGATTTTTGACGGAGTTATGGCCCTTTGACATTTTTATTTTAAATTTCTTGTCGGCGCTACTCCTTAAACGGCTTGTTGGATTTCTACGAAATTTGGCAGAAAGCTTCAGTATGATGTCTAGTTGTGCCAAGCGCGGTATATCAATGAAATCTTGGACAATTTCGAAAACTAGCTAGATCTTGTTAGTAATAACAGAGTTATGGCCCTTGATTTGTTGAAAAATGCTATATTGTATTTTTCTTTGTTAAATCTATAGGAGAAGAGAGCGATATCTAGCTATATCTATCTAAATCTATAAGAGCTGTTTTAGCCAGTAGAGCGTCCACAGGCCCTCTTGGGCCTCTTGTTTTAAATTGCCGAGATGCCACTTATAACAATAATAGCAAAAGTATGTTCGCCGATTCTTTAGCACTTTTTCAAATCATGTTCAAGTGAGCGCTTAATCGATATTTACAGTCACTCTATGACCAGACATGCGATCGCAATACCTACCAGGGTCATTCAATGTTGATGCAATCTAAAGAAAATATTCTCTGGTCGATTAATTCTTACAATAAAAATCGGTTTTAAATTAAAATTTAACTATTGTGTCAAATAGATTGTACTGGCAAAAAAAATCAAAATATATCGAAATTAATGTGAAACATTACAATTTTATAGCTATTTGTTTCCCGGGCGAGTCAACCTGTTCTCAACGATTGTCACACAACATTTAGTTTTCATTGTTTTAAAACGAAATTATGTCTTCAAAACAAACACAGTGTCAGAACGTTTATACCTAGTATAAATATCTATATCAAAAAGCCATTCGAGTTATTTGTTAATAGTGTTATCAAGTTTGAGATGCTTTACATGGACCTAAACTAAGGAATACAGAAACGCAACTCAGGAATTTCCGCTATGTGTAATATGTAATATATGCTGCTGTTAATCGAACCGTTCATAGCTGCATTAGATCTTTCCTTTCGGAAAAAAGACTGAAACAACACAAAACGCAGCAAATGTTTTCCCTTGAAAGTTTCATTACTGAAAAAATATCATTTGGCTCAAGCAGGTGAGCAAACTCGGGACATAAAATTTTGCAATCTCTTTACAGTAAATAAATGGCTAAAATTCTTGAAAACTATAAGTGATATTGATATGGGACTTTTTCTAAAATGATCAGCATGATATGATGTTGGTCCTTGTCAAAAATTGTTTTGATTCAACGTTAAACATGGCTGCCAGCAGCCATCTTTGTTTACATAGAGTTATATATACTAAAAATTTGTAGCGACTACTCCTTTAATACTACTTGGCGGATTTTCATGAAACTATACAGGAATGTTGCTCTTAATGTCTAAGTGATCCTAGCAAAATTTCAGGTCGGCCAGAAATTCAAGATGGCCGCCACAGCTAAAAATAGATTTTTAAAAAAGAAGTTTGTAGCGACTACGTCTTGAAAACTATAAGTGATATTGATATGGGACTTTTTGTAAAATGATCAGCATGACATAATGCTTATCAGAGTCAAATATTATTTTGATTCAACGTTAAACATGTCTGCCAGTGGCCATCTTTGTTTACATAGAGTTATATGATGAAAACTTGTAGCGACTACTCCTCTGAAACTACTCGACGGATTTTCATGAAACTTCTCAGGAATGTTGCTCTTGATGTCTAATTGATCCTAGCAAAATTTCAGGTCGGCCTGAAATTCAAGATGGCTGCCATGGCTAAAAATAGATTTTCAAAATACAAGTTTGTAGCGACTACTTCTTGAAAACTATAAGTGATATTGATATAGGACTTTTTGTAAAATGATCAGCATGACATGATGTTAGTCCTTGTCAAAAATCGTTTTGATTCGATGTTAAACATGGCTGTCAGCGGCCATCTTTGTTTACATAGAGTTATAAATGAAAACTTGTAGCGACTATTCCTCTGAAACTACTTGACGGATTTATATGAAACTTCACAGGAATGTTGCTCTTGATGTCTAATTGATCCTAGCAAAATTTCAGGTCGGCCGGAAATTCAAGATGGCCGCCACGGCTAAAAATAGGTTTTCAAAATACAAGTTTGTAGCGACTACTTCTTGAAAACTATAAGTGATATTGATATGGGACTTTTTCTAAAATGATCAGCATGATAGGATGTTGGTCCTTGTCAAAAATTGTTTTTATTCAACGTTAAACATGGCTGCCAGCGGCCATCTTTGTTTAAATAGTTATATAGTAAAAACTTGTAGCGACTACTCCTTTGAAACTACTTGGCGGATTTTCATGAAACTTCACAGGAATGTTGCTCTTGATGTCTAATTGATCCTAGGAAAATTTCAGGTCGGCCGGAAATTCAAGATGGCCGCGACGGCTAAAAATAATTTTTCAAAATACAAGTTTGTAGCGACTACTTCTTGAAAACTATAAGTGATATTGATATGGGACTTTTTCTAAAATGATCAGCATGATAGGATGTTGGTTCTTGTCAAAAATTGTTTTGATTCAACGTTAAACATGGCAGCCAGCGGCCATCTTTGTTTACATAGTTATATAGTAAAAACTTGTAGCGACTACTCCTTTGAAACTACTTGGCAGATTTTCATGAAACTTCACAGGAATGTTGCTCTTGATGTCTAGTTGATCCTAGAAAAATTCATGTTGATGTGAAATCCAAGATGGCCGCCAGTTCTAAAAATAGGTTTTCAAAATACAAGTTTGTAGCGACTACTCCTTGAAAACTATAAGTGATATTGATATGGGACTTTTTCTAAAATGATCAGCATGATATGATGTTGGTCCTTGTCAAAAATTGTTTTGATTCAACGTTAAACATGGCTGCCAGCGGCCATCTTTGTTTACATAGTTATATAGTAAAAACTTGTAGCGACTACTCCTTTGAAACTACTTTGCGGATTTTCATGAAACTTCACAGGAATGTTGCTCTTGATGTCTAATTGATCCTAGGAAAATTTCAGGTCGGCGGAAATTCAAGATGGCCGCTACGGCTAAAAATAATTTTTCAAAATACAAGTTTGTAGCGACTACTTCTTGAAAACTATAAGTGATATTGATATGGAACTTTTTCTAAAATGATCAGCATGATATGATGTTGGTCCTTGTCAAAAATTGTTTTGATTCAACGTTAAACATGGCTGCCAGCGGCCATCTTTGTTTACATAGAGTTATATAGTAAAAACTTGTAGCGACTACTCCTTTGAAACTATTTGGCGGATTTTCATGAAACTTTACAGGAATGTTGCTCTTAATGTCTAATTGATCCTAGCAAAATTTCAGGTCGGCCAGAAATTCAAGATGGCCGCCACAGCTAAAAATAGATTTTTAAAAAAGAAGTTTGTAGCGACTACGTCTTGAAAACTATAAGTGATATTGATATGGGACTTTTTGTAAATTGATCAGCATGACATGATGCTTATCAGAGTCAAACATTATTTTGATTCGACGTTAAACATTGCTGCCAGTGGCCATCTTTGTTTACATAGAGTTATATGATGAAAACTTGTAGCGACTACTCCTCTTAAACTACTTGGCGGATTTTCGTGAAACTTCACAGGATTGTTGCTCTTGATGTCTTATTGATCCTAGCAAAATTTCAGGTCAGCCGGAAATTCAAGATGGCCGCCACGGCTAAAAATAATTTTTCAAAAAACAAGTCTCTAGCGACTACTTCCTGAAATCAAAATCAATTGGTAGAGCTTCAAGGTCATTGACCTCTTGTTTATTAATTAAAAACCTTTTTTTAATAATTAAAAACAACGCAAAACGTTAGTTTTCAAACATCAACATCTACACACAGATTCAACTTCCACATGGTGATGTGCCTACACAATCTATTTATAGATGCAAACAATTTCAAACACATGTCTATGACGTGCTTCCCCGATAATGTTTGACCAATGAATGCATTTTATCACGTGTAGTGGCTACTGACAATCGTTAAATTTTTGACGGCTGTGTAGCAGTCTATGTTAGTTAGTGAGTATTTACCATATTCATTTGCATGCATACGTGTAACCTATAGTCGGGCTTCGCCGGTATAAAGTTGGATGCATTATGAAAATGAAAATTAGTAGTGTTAGTTTGTGAGTATTTACCATATTCATTTGCATGCAAAGGTGTAACCTATAGTCGGGCTTCACCCGACCTGCCTTTGGCAGGTCGAGCTTTGCCCGTAATATATGATATATCTAGGCCTACTGTTTCAGTTCAAATTAAAGTTTTTAATTCTACATACATGTTTTAATAATTTAATTTTGAGTGAATATGCATATCATTATCAGAGAATTTAATATGAATGTCATTAACGGCTCATTAAAACATTATATGTTATTTAGAGCCGCCCTTGAGAGAAGGGAATGATACATGTAAAGGCATATACCCTTACTCTTACCGAAGTTTCTTTGTTTTCTATATGACATAATGTGAATTCTAGTGCATTTTCAAAATATTTAATTGCTAAATCCTATGATAATGACCCCGTGCGAGCCCCTTAAAATCTGTCAAGCATAGGCTAACACAGCTTGTCGAATGTTAGGGGTGTGATGGTGATGGAGAGCCTCTGGTTCGCCCTTGCTATTTGGGGATAAGTCAATTCAATTTGTAAGGTACGAATTGAATGTTGTTAAATGGATCAACATCACATTATAGGTTATTTGGAGCCGCCTGAGAGAGGAGATCACACATAGTAATCTGGAACCTGGCATACTATAACGAATATGTTCTTATATATAGTTCTTTAAACTCACGTGCTTGGAGGATAGACTCCGATATACAAAACCTCAGTGCCTTGCTGAAGAACACAGACAAAACTCAGTGGCGATTGTGAAGCTTGACCCCGGGTTCACCGGATTTCAAGTTCAGAGGTTATCCATAGGGCCACACCAGCCCCTTTATAAATTATGAAGCTGTATTGAAAATATATGTCAACCATTTTAATGAAATTGAGACCAGACGCTCGTTTGCGCTCGCAATCATATTGTGTGTGTTTGGATGATAATGACTACAAATATGCGTAAACAATTAAGCCTTTTGTGAGATACACACATCTTGTTAAATTGTAGTTATGCACCTCGCTGCACTCGGCATTATTTTGAAGCTTACAGCACCATTTCACCATGTTTATCACACTGTCATATGTTATAAAATATGAATTTGTAAGGGATGTGGGGCTCCGCTTCGCGAAGCTTATGGCAGGCAGTATGTGATATATGATTTGTTTTAATGTTCGGGGTCTTGCTTCGTGCGAAACTTACAATGCGAACGCGCCTTGATAGTTTATATAGTGTTTGCTACCATGTTTAATTTATACTACTGGACACATTTTAGCACTGAATAATTGTCCAGCATTATTATCAGTATGATTATTCAGACACATATTCTTTTTAGATCTCTGGATAAATAAACATGAACGAATGCACTTGTATTCCCTTTGAAAATGTCAACTAAGGTCAACTACGGAATTGACGAATGGGACGAATCATGGCCTGTGGGCTTTGCTTCGGAAGCTTACCAAAATATTTAATGTTCGCGCGAAGCTCAATACTTTATAATTACCACATTTTCACGAATTACTTAAAAGTTTACTCCGGACAACATATAGGCCCGATGTTTAACTTATCATAGCGGGGTTGGAGTGGGGTTGGGGGCGTGAAGGCATGATCTTCCGGACTTTTTATATCAATTTAGAATACATTACGTAAGTAAGCTGTCACAGATGTATCTGAAAATACCCCCATCCTCCCATTGCTAGACCGTATCATGCATTTGTCTAACCGTATTAAAATGTCAACTAAGGTCAACTACGGCATTGAAGAACTGGACGAATGATGGCCTGTGATTACCAACATATTTATTTAATGTTCGGGGCTTCACGCGAAGCTCAATACTTTATAATTATTAAATGTTCACGAATTACTTAAAAGTTTACTCCGGACTACATGTACATAGCTAGGCCCAAATGACAAGATAGGCGGATGTTTAACTTATCATAGCGGGGATGGGGTAGGGTTGGGGGACGTGTAGGCATGATCCTCCAGGCTTTTTTATTTCATTTTAGAATACATTAGGTAAGTAAGCTGTCACGGATGTATCTGAAAATACCCCCATCCTCCCATTGCCAGACCGTATTATGCATTTGTCTAACCATTGCCAGACCGTATCATGCATTTGTCTAATATTTACTTGCAAACATTGTAGACCAAAGTAATTAGCACATGTTCACGCACATGACGTCATGTTTACAATGTTGCATGACGTCATGTTTAACGTCAGTTTTTGATGAACAAGTTACCCCTACTCAAGTCTTTGACATCACATGCTGCTTCTCACAAGTAAAAAGTAAGAAATTTACATTTAATTACCGTATTTGTCGGCGTATAGCGCGCATGCGCATATAACGCGCACCCCGACTTTGGGCCTAAAATCCTTGGAAAAAAACTTTTATGTATTGTAGCGTAAACCGCGCATAAAAAATGTGTTTTCAATTTCAGGCAGAGCGCCATTTTGAATCATTGACCAAAGAGGAAATGTAAAACGAATTTTGATTGGCTAAAACAAGCTGCATGTTAGACTGTGTTTATTTACTCAAGTGTAAATAAACTTGTACTGTTGAGTGTACTTTTGTTGTTTACTCAAGTTTCAATAAAATAAAAATCCCCACGCCCGTGTTCAACTTTTATTACGATCATATTAAATTTATTAATCTGGCGTTGTATGACTGGTGTTGTTTCCAGGTTATTAACTCTTGCTTGTCAATTTGAAGGTGTTGACAATTTGAAGGTGTTGACAGTTTGAGAGGTTTCTCGTACATGTATTGTTACATGCTTGTTTAATAATCACCATAGTCATCGTTGTTTACAGTCAGATTAGCAAAAACCAAACACTTCACACATTTTCCCAGTCAATTAAACCCTTGATGAATAATCAAGATTCTACGTTGTCAAAATTCAGAATCGACTTTAACAAATAAATATGTGCGGTAAATCAATACCCGGTAGTCGTCGTTAGGAAGAAACAATAATATTCTATTCTATTCTATAATTTCTATTCACGGTAAACCCGTCTACGTAAAATGGAAACCACAGCCTCGTTATCATTTCACTTTGCCGGTTGATGTAAACAATGATATTTTTCAACATTTCAATGGTATTTTCTCAACAATAATCAGCATAAAACATGGTAAAGTTTGATTTTAATATTTTTATTGATAATAAGCATATAGCATACAACGCATTTTATTGAAACAATAGAAACAAGCCAACTTTTGTTCGATTCAATCTCTCTAGCAAACGGCCGATCTTGCGACTTTTTGAAACCCACAAAACTTCTCGTCTTGGCTGAAAAAAAAAAGAGTAAAACATTACTTGTTGCTTAGACCGCGCACCCCAACTTCAGCCACAGAATCTAGGGTAAAAAGTGCGCGCTATAGGCCGAGGAATACGGTAACTTGAAAATACGCTTATCATACCAAACGGCGTACTGAAAAATCGCTCCACTTTGTCCATCCGTTCTTCTGGCTGTCCATCCCATTCTTGTTTGGAGCATAACTTCAAAACTACCTATGGGATTGCAGTGAAATTTCACACAGTGATAGAGGGCAATGAGAGGAAGTGCAGAATGCAAGAACTGTAATTGAGTTATTGCCCTTTGTAATTTTATACTTAGCAGTGCTCAAGAAATAGGATAGCCCGACGCCCGGGGCTCCTCGAAATCCATTCCGGGCCTGTCTCATTTTGCAGACGAGGAGCCCGTCGGGCCTGTCTAAAAAAAAAAAAAAAAAAAAAAAAAAAAAAATCCCCAAAAAAATCAGTTTTGCTCGATCTCAAGCTCAAGTTCCTCAAGACAAAATACTCCCATGTGTATTGTGAACTGTGAAAACACTTGCAATAAAGTAATTAAAATGTGTTATACACACATTGAAACAATAAAAAGTTTGAATATTTTGCCTGGCTTCGTGTCGGCAGTTTGTCACAACTTTGAGTTTGAGGTCGACAATTGTTGACATAAAACTCATTATTCTGCTATTAGGGTTGTGTTTTCTTTCCTTTGTGATAAAAAATACCGTTTTTGTCATTAAAAACACACTAATGCATGAAAAAAAATCGTTATTGATGGTATTTCGATTGAATGTTTGTGAAATGTTCGGGCCGTAAAAGTGCGGTGTCATAGTAGTTCGGATGGTACATAATTTCGGATATTTTTTATTTTTTTTTTATTTTTTTTTTTTACATAATCATATAAGAAAAAACTGTCCTTTACAAATACATGTTGGTGGAAAGAAAAATATATATACTCTTTATGTATAAATACAGATATAAAGTATATTTCTATTCATTATTTAAGGTGTAAGGAGTTCCTGGAATCCTACTTTTAAATGAATTCTAGTCTAGGCTCCTAATTCTTTACTTGGAGAAAGTGGTGACAAAAAGAAAAAATATAGCCAGAGGAGGCTCTGCTAGTCTCATAAAACCTGATTAAAAATTTGGCTCCAAGTTTAGCTCCAGTTTCACCAAGTCGGCTCTGATTATTATCGTTTTGCAAAAGTGCTAGTTACTCTCCTTTGCATTGGTTATAAATTACTATGTAATATTCTATTCTAACATATTTTAAACGAAATGGTAAATAAGTCTGCTGACCAGGAAGCATAAAGTGGTAACAAAAAGAAAAATATAGTCAGAGGAGGTTCTGAGCTTGATTAATACATACGTAACAAAATTAATGTGTGCTATAAAAGTGAATAAAGACACATTTCCAATAAGAAAAAAATATTGGACCTTTCCATTTTAAATCAGGGCCTGTCCATTTCAAATCAGGGCCTGTCCATTTCAAATCGGGGCCTGTCCATTTTCAGAAGCAACAAGCCCCGGGCCTGTCTCTTAAAATAATTTTCTTTGAGCACTGCTTAGAATTCTTGCCCGGAGCATAACTTTAAAACTACTTATGTAACTGCAATGAAACTTCACACAATAAGAGGAAATGCAGAATGCAAGTATCAAACACTGCCTTCATTCAAATTAGAGTTATTGCTCTTTGTAATGTTATAATTAGGGGTGTAACGATGCATTGACTTATAGATGTATCATGATTGTGGCCGTCTCGATAGCACTGCATCGATGCCAAACTGAACTATCGATAGCAATCGCCGATAGTATGATGAACTATCGATAGTTAACGAATAATAAGAAATAGTCTTAGTTATCTGCATATATTTGAGTCAGTCGCAACATTCAGTAGCTTACCCCACTCATACAAACAAAGCAAGTGTGAGTTACGTCATAGCAGGTGTGCGCATGGTACCGGATAGCCAATTCCGACTTTTTTCGTTTGGTAATATTAAATTAAATACATATATATTTTAATATGTCCTAGTCTTGTTTTTAGCTCTACTGATCAGAGATCAGCAGAGCTTATGCCATGGTGCGGCGTCCGTCGTCCGTCTGTCTGTCCGTCTGTCTGTCTGTCCGTAAACTTTTTTTTGTAGCGACTACTCCTCTGAAACTACTGAATGGAGTTTCATGAAACTTTACAGAAATGTTGCCCATGAAGTCTAGTTGATCCTAGCAAAAATTCATGTAGATGTGAAATCCAAGATGGCCGCCAAATCTAAAAATAGGTTTTTAAAAAACAAGTTTGTAGCGACTACTTCTTGAAAACTCTAAGGGATATTGCTATGGGACTTTTTCTAAAATGATCAGCATGACATGATGTTGGTCCTTGTCGAAAATCATTTTGATTCGACGTTAAACATGGCTGCCAGCGGCCATCTTTGTTTACATAGAGTTATATAATGAAAACTTGTAGCGACTACTTCTCTGAAACTACTTGACGGATTTTCATGAAACTTCACAGGAATGTTGCTCTTGATGTCTAATTGATCCTAGCAAAATTTCAGGTCGGCCGGAAATTCAAGATGGCCGCCACGGCTAAAAATAGATTTTTAAAAAATAAGTTTGTAGCGACTACTTCTTGAAAACTATAAGAGATATTGATATGGGACTTTTTCTAAAATGATCAGCATGACATGATGTTGGTCCTTGTCGAAAATCGTTTTGATTCGACGTTAAACATGGCTGCCAGCGGCCATCTTTGTTTACATAGAGTTATATAATGAAAACTTGTAGCGACTACTCCTCTGAAACTACTTGACGGATTTTCATGAAACTTCACAGGAATGTTGCTCTTGATGCCTAATTGATCCTAGCAAAATTTTCGGTCAGCCGGAAATTCAAGATGGCCGCCACGGCTAAAAATAGATTTTTTAAAAATAAGTTTGTAGCGACTACTTCTTGAAAACTATAAGAGATATTGATATGGGACTTTTTCTAAAATGATCAGCATGACATGATGTTGGTCCTTGTCGAAAATCGTTTTGATTCGATGTTAAACATGGCTGCAAGCGGCCATCTTTGTTTACATAGAGTTATATAATGAAAACTTGTAGCGACTACTCCTCTGAAACTACTTGACGGATTTTCATGAAACTTCACAGGAATGTTGCTCTTGATGTCTTATTGATCCTAGCAAAATTTCAGGTCGGCCGGAAATTCAAGATGCCGCCACGGCTAAAAATAGATTTTAAAAAAATAAGTTTGTAGCGACTACTTCTTGAAAACTATAAGAGATATTGATATGGGACTTTTTCTAAAATTATCAGCATGACATGATGGTTATCCGAGTCGAACATTATTTTGATTCGACGTTAAACATGGCTGCCAGTGGCCATCTTTGTTTACATAGAGTTATATAATGATAACTTGTAGCGACTACTCCTCTGAAACTACTTGACGGATTTTCATGAAACTTCACACGAATGTTGCTCTTGATGTCTAATTGATCCTTGCAAAATTTCGGGTCGGCCGGAAATTCAAGATGGCCGCCATGGCTAAAAATAGATTTTCAAAATACAAGTTTGTAGCGACTACTTCTTGAAAACTATAAGTGATATTGATATGGGACTTTTTCTAAAATGATCAGCATGATGTGATGGTTATTCAAGTCGAACATTATTTTGATTCGACGTTAAACATGGCTGCCAGTGGCCATGTTTGTTTACATAGAGTTATATAATGATAACTTGTAGCGACTACTCCTCTGAAACTACTTGACGGATTTTCATGAAACTTCACACGAATGTTGCTCTTGATGTCTAATTGATCTAAGCCAAATTTCAGGTCGGCCGGAAATTCAAGATGGCCGCCATGGCTAAAAATAGATTTTTAAAAAATAAGTTTGTAGCGACTACTTCTTGAAAACTATAAGAGATATTGATATGGGACTTTTTCTAAAATGATCAGCATGACATGATGGTTATCCGAGTCGAACATTATTTTGATTTTATGTTAAACATGGCTGTCAGTGGCCATCTTTGTTTACATAGAGTTATATAATGAAAACTTGTAGCGACTACCCCTCTGAAACTACGTGACGGATTTTTATGAAACTTCACAGGAATGTTGCTCTTGATGTCTAATTGATCCTAGCAAAATTTCAGGTCGGCCGGAAATTCAAGATGGCCACCACAGCTAAAAATAGATTTTCAAAAAAACAGTTTGTAGCGACTACTTCCTGAAATCAAAATCAATCAGTAGAGCTTCAAGGTCATTGACCTCTTGTTAAAAAATAAGTTTGTAGAGACTACTTCTTGAAAACTATAAGAGATATTGATATGGGACTTTTTCTAAAATTATCAGCATGACATGATGGTTATCCGAGTCGAACATTATTTTAATTCAATGTTAAACATGGCTGTCAGTGGCCATCTTTGTTTACATAGAGTTATATAATGAAAACTTGTAGCGACTACTTCTCTGAAACTATTTGACGGATTTTCATGAAACTTCACAGGAATGTTGGTCTTGATGACGAATTGATCCTAGCAAAATTTCAGGTCGGCCGGAAATTCAAGATGGCTGCCACGGCTAAAAATAAGTAGAGCTTCAAGGTCATTGACCTCTTGTTTATTTTTATTAGCTCTACTGATCAGAGATCAGCAGAGCTTATGCCGTGGTGCGGCGTCCGTCTGTCCGTAAACTTTTTTTTGTAGCGACTTCTCCTCTGAAACTACTGAATGGATTTGCATGAAACTTTACAGAAATGTTGCCCATGAAGTCTAGTTGATCCTAGCAAAAATTCATGTTGATATGAAATCCAAGATGGCCGCCAGATCTAAAAATAGGTTTTTAAAAAACAAGTTTGTAGCGACTTCTTCATGAAAACTATAAGGGATATTGATATGGGACTTTTTCTAAAATGATCAGCATGACATGATGTTGGTCCTTGTCGAAAATTGTTTTGATTCGACGTTAAACATGGCTGCCAGCGGCCATCTTTGTTTACATAGAGTTATATAATGAAAACTTGTAGCAACTACTCCTCTGAAACTACTTGATGGATTTTCATGAAACTTCACAGGAATGTTGCTCTTGATGTCTAATTGATCCTAGCAAAATTTCAGATCGGCCAGAAAGTCAAGATGGCCGCCACAGCTAAAAATAGATTTTTAAAAAAGAAGTTTGTAGCGACTACGTCTTGAAAACTATAAGTGATATTGATATGGGACTTTTTGTAAAATGATCAGCATGACATGATGGTTATCAGAGTCAAACAATATTTTGATTCAACGTTAAACATGGCTGTCAGCGGCCATCTTTGTTTACATAGAGTTATATAATGAAAACTTGTAGCGACTATTCCTGTGAAACTACTTGACAGATTGTCATGAAACTTCACAGGAATGTTGCTCTTGATGTCTAATTGATCCTAGCAAAATTTCAGGTCGGCCGGAAATTCAAGATGGCCGCCACGGCTAAAAATAATTTTTCAAAAAACAAGTCTGTAGCGACTACTTCCTGAAATCAAAATCAATCAGTAGAGCTTCAAGGTCATTGACCTCTTGTTAAATGATAAATTACGACTCACATACATATAAATACCCAATAGATTTGTGCTTTCCGATAAAATTTATGAATGACAATGAATTTATTGATGACAATTACAGTATACATTTTTTGCATTCAGTTAGTGATTAGACCAAAACCAACATGGCAACGGCCAGAGCGATAAGCTGCATATCTGCGTAATTTACGCAAATAAATGAGCCAAAAAACGCAAAAGATTTCGTTTTATGCGTATTAAAAAATGTGTAAAAAATATAAGAAAAACACATTTTAAGATTTATTTCAATGCGTAGCAAAACAAAAATCTACAGTGTTTAAAGCTTTTCCGATCAAACAATTTATGGTTTGTTCTGTCAACTGTTCCATACTTGTCACACGTGTGTAGAATATGTTCATGTACTATATGATACAAGACTCTATTAGAACATATTCAGAACAAATCTATGCTTGACAAAACAACACATTTCTTAGACGGATTTCGGGTTTATGTTTACGTCTTAAAACATGTTGAAATAGTGTATGATTAATAGGTAATATAATCCAGTCTATGTATTTATTTCCTGTAAAAGAGTTCTTGGGCGGAAAAAAAGTGTAAATATCAATCACACTGTAAATAAAATTACGATTCACCTTTCCATCAATGAAAATGTTTCTTTTGAGGCAAATATTGTTTGATTTAATTGACCAATGTGTTGCAAAGTAAAAAAAAAAAGTCACAAACAAAAGAAACACTTGTGTGCACACAAACACATATTTAGTTGAAACTGTACAATTTACAATAATTCTGAGTAATTGAAGGAAAAAAGAAAATGTAAACAAATGAAGGGTAAACATATTGATAAGAAAAAATTATTGGGGTAAAAAAAACAAATATAAAAAAATGAAGGGCAAAAAAAACAAATAGTAAAATCCTTATCTACAGCTCTGAACGGCCATCGATTATCAATGCATCATTGGTTATTTCTCTGACAAGTAAGTAATTTCTGCACAATATATGTAAATGTGCATTTGTATCCATCAAGAAAACACAATGGAGAGCCCATACTTTTTTTGACTAGCAAAGGGCACAAATGCTATGTTAAAATTTTGCGATACTATCGTGATACTATCATGATATTATCTCACTATTGCAGTAGAATCGTGATCGTTTTTAACTATGGCAATATTGTCCAGAGCTTAAAGAAACTAACCCGCCTAATAACAGCAAAATTCAGGGCAGGAACATTTTTCTGAGTTGCTTGTCCTATGAAATATTTGAATGGTCATACTAATAAGTTGTTATAGAATTTATCTGATTTTCTGCTTGTCCTGCATCAATGAGCACTCGTCATGGCGAGTGGACAAGTGGACATTTTGTGCCTTGAAAATGACATTATAAAACTGTTTCAAAACGCTATCCAGGTGTTCAGGTCATATAATAATGAATATGTGCCAGTTAAAAATATAGGTTTATTCATGGGGTTCTTAAAGTACTCTTGATTAAATGTGTATAATGAATTATGAGTTGGTAACTCTTAATTCGACACGCCAGTTTTTTGGGTTTGGCTGGCTGGTTAAAGCCGTGTCTATAAAGTTTGGATTCTCAAAATATGGAAGTTTTATATATATATATACCGCACCGTCAGTAGGCTTAAAAACGGTGTACATCTGTTGTAAAATTCGCCTGTTGCTGGTGGGATAGGGACTTGAACTAAAAAAACTACTAATGGCACCGCAATGAAACAAATAAAAGATTGAAATTACTCGCACTACTCTGCAATATAATGTATATAGTCAGGTAACTTGAGTAGAACACCGGGACAAAATTGCAAAAGAAACTTTATATGCATTTTCTGTCTTATCAAACACATAAATACACCATACTAAAAGACGACATCCATAGATGTTTGCACGAACTTGTCAAACCTGTGTTGAAAATTTCTCCAGTTTTATATCTTAAGAATACTACTTTATGTTAATACGAGTATTTATGTAGGTTATGTGTTAGTCTAATTGCCTTAAATAGTTTTAAAACCATTGTCTCATGTCAACGTTAACAGAAATTTATTCGAAATCCCTAACTTTTGACATGTTTAATGTTTTTGTGCTTATCATAGATAAGAAGCATGTCTGTTTACCCCACCAACTAATGCAAAAATAGTCTTTTACAAATTGCGTTTGTTTTCAGTCACGTAACCTTTTTTTCTATTGCCATAACATGTAAACATCATAACACATTGGGTATGGGTTCATCTGGATCCACAACGCATGCGCAAACACTCAGTTCCGATATCAACATTATATTTGAAATTGTATTTTTTTTTCACTAAATATAAAAAACTGCAAAACGTTATAGTTCAGTTTGCAACATTACGATTTTAGTTTTATATCACAAATAAAATGAAACTATTCTTTAAATGGAGGAAGAATTAGTACTCATAGGTGTAGGCAAAATTAAATTATACAAAATGTCGGCGTATTTAATGCACCAGAATATATGTTCTTTCAAGTTTTAAATCTTCAATTTTAACTACTGTTATATATGTCGCGGTTCTGTGTTAAAAAGCTTTTACAAGTATGAAGTAGTTAGAATTTTGCAACACTTCAGTACCAAATTTATTCACCAATATCTTCATGCAGCAGCAGTCAGAGCTGTAGTTAAGCTGAGTTTTTGAGTATTTTCTCATATTTTTTTTACAAAAAAACACAGTTTTTTTAAACTGTGAGTATCATATCATTTAAAAATCATGTGTATTATATTTGTATGTACTGTGTCCTGTGGAACAGTTTATTCCATATTTACGTGATGAAAATTGTTCCAAGAATGTGTCTAATATTAAGGTCATATAGTGTTTCCTTTTAAAATGTATTAATTCACATCCATTTTGAAAGCTTGAACTATTTAAAGCAAGTGTTTACTCTGAACTTTTCCTTTTACTCATTCATTTTGAAACTGATGAGTAAATACTCATTGCAGTCAAAAATTATGTACAGCTCTGCATGCTTATCATCTTGTGAATGTCACCAAGTTGCATTTATAACGTAGTAAACTATTTTTTAGGAATTGACCTGTTGGAAGATTATTTTCGGACACCTAGTTCTACCTTAGTTCCTACTGGACTGCTACAGAGACATGGCTGGAAATAAAGAAGGTAAAACTTGGTATACATGTATTTAATTAAAGTTTGTGTAAGGCCAAAAAGTAATAGTGGTTGTTTCTGGTCTTTAGACCGACCCCACACAATTGTATAGTGGACCTCGCATATTGTGTTAAGAAACATACGTTGGGTGTTCTCGAATTCATGCGTATTTCGAATAGTAAGGATTAAATCTTACCCACCTACATGTAAGGCCATAAAAAATTAATTACCTGGTTCTCAGGCCCGCCCGCATGTTTTTTTTTGGTGCCGCATTGCCGATTTTATCTCAAAAGTAATAAAATAAAAATTGGAAATGCGCTACCGAAATTTCGAAAAAAAAGTTCCGCATCCAAGTTCGTTCCGGTTTTTACATGCAACTACCTCATGGGAATCCCCTTGTGGGTAGACTGGTGCGCGGCCGACTATATGCCGCTCTGCTAGCTTGTGAGTGTTGCAGTCGTACGGGTACCAATCTAGGAGTCAGACGCTTGAGACGCTTGGAACTAGTAGGTGCTACAGAACAGGCGATTTATTCAAGCGTCTAATCGACAAAGTCTCACAACAACATGCAATAATTCATGCGTGATCTAATACAAATATACGGACATATTGTGATTGAAAGAAGCATAAGTCGGGAAGAAATGATAAGGTAATGATCGACAATAGAGATGAGCTGATCCAACTGGTTACTGCACATGTATTTCGAGATATTTTGCATCAATACATGTATTGGAATTAAAAGTTTGGATAAAAAAAAAATCGCCCACGTGTCTGTTGACCACTGTAAAATTGTAAAAAAAAAATGCGCCCGCCCGCATCTCTTCTCAGAAAAAGTGGCCTGAGAACCAGGTAATTAATTTTTTGTGGCCTAACCTAAATTTTTTCAGGAATAAGACCAGAAACACCAGATTTTTAACCAGGTTTTCCTCGGAAAACTCTGGTTATTAGATTCGAGTAATTATGTCATTTGGCAGGCAAGCATGCGTCAAACTCTTAGTTTCTGCTCAGTAACTTTTGTTAGGAATGAGGTATTGCAGTGAAACTCGCAGGGTAGGGAGCTTCTATGGAAAGGAAGCGGTGCATTGTAAGTATAATGGAACATATTACCTTGTTATTATCTGTATGAGTGTGAAAATGTTGTTACATAATTATATAGCAATCCATCTAAAATGATCAAAGGTTCTAAATTATTAATGCAAGAACCTTGATTAAAATAGCAAGTAGAACATTTTGGGGCTTGCATTTTTAAGCAAGTTACTAAGAAAGTTAAATTTGATCCCTGATGAAACTTGCTATATAGGTAGCTTATATCAAAACGAAGTTTGGGATTGCATTTGGAGTCGAGGTCAAGGTCATTGTTAGTAAAAATAGAAAAACTGTTTCCGCTCAATAACTTTAGTTGGGAATGTGATATTCAATGGAAAGAAACTTGTTTTGTAGGTACCTTATATGGAAAGGAAGCTCGGAATTACATTTGGTGTCAGTCACTGGGTTCAAGGCCAAGGTCACTGTTACTAAAAATAAACAATTGGTTTCCGCTAAATTGCTTAAGTAAGGAATGATGAGATAACCAGAAAACATAATAATTCTAAACTCTGAATTTGAGGGTCTCAAGGATGTATATATTAATTTATTTAATTTAAAATTGCTCCAAAATGGACTTTGAACTCATGACATGAAGATGGGAAAGAAACATCACAGAGCAGAGCACATGCATTTGTTTGGAATATTGTTTCAATAAAACGTGTAACATACATAAAAGTAAAAGTACTTTTAATATTTCAATTTTATAAACATTCGTCGTGTGAGCCAAAGAATACATTTGACTTTTTTTTTTTATTGTGTTGCTAGGAAAAATACATACAGAACCGGTGACAGTAATATTGTAGCCTTTATATGAAGGATGAACCTCCCCGATAATATTGGCCACCACTTTGTCGGTAGAAATACAGCTAAAATAACTCCTGGCCTCTTGGTGGTCGCATTTTTCGACCTTGAAGGCCATAAGCCTTGCTGCGGCAGCCATTGCCAGGTAAAAACATCCTAGATACACAATCGCAGTATTTCCATCGGACTATAAAGCATTGACGAATACAGAACAAAAACAATATCGTCATCATCGCGGCAGAAGAGATCGCGATTTTTAAAAAAAAAAAATATTGATTTTTTTTTTAAACAGAAAAAAAAGGTTAGGCTCGGTTGGGAACCTGAAACACGATTTGGCCTCACTGGGATTGTTACTAAAAATAGAAACGGTTTCCGCTCACTAACTTTAGTTTGGAATGAGATATTGGAACAAAACTTGCTGTGTAGGTACCTTATATGGAAAAGAAGCATGAGATTGCATTTGGGGTCACTGGGGTCAAGCTGAGGTCAAGGTCATTGTTACTGAAAATAGAAAAATGGTTTGTACTCAATAACTTGAATAAGGAATGAGAAATTAGAATGAACAGGGTTCAAATTCAACATTACTTAACTTGCTCATTGCTTCGTGAGTATGAAAATGTTACTACCAGTATTTACATATATAGCAATCAATCTAAAATGATCGAAGGTTCTAAATTATTAATTAATGCAAGTACCTGGATTAAAATAGCATTAGTAGAAATTTTGGCGCTTGCATTTTTTAGCAAGTGACTAAGGAAGTTAAATTTGATCCCTGATGAAACTTGCTATTTAGGTAGCTTATATCAAAAGGAAGTTTGGGATTGCATTTGGGGTCAGGGTCAAGGTCATGATCATCATTACTAAAAATAGAAAAACGGTTTCTGCTCAATAACTTTTGTTGGAAATGAGATATTGGAACGAAACTTGCTTTGTAGGTACCTTATATGGAAAGGAAGCGTGGGACTGCATTTGGAGTCACTGTGACCTTATTTGTAAATACAAATTCCACACAGTAACTTCGAAACCATAAACACTCATGAAATGTCATAGGTACTTTGCCCTTGATGAGTGGAGAAATCCTATTGTATTTAGGTTCAGTAGGCCAAAGGGCAAAGTTGCCACAACATTATGTGGAAATACACATTCCGCGCGATAACTTTGAAACCAGGACACCCACGCTCATGAAACTTCATACATACATTTTCCTGGTAAAAGAAAGAGCCCTGTTGTTTTTAAGGATCAGTAGGTCAAAGGTCGAGGTTGCTGTGACCTCATATGGAAATGAGCATTCCGAGTGACAACTTTGAAAGCATAACACCCACTATCGTGAAACTTCTTAGGTACATAGTCCTTGGTGAGAAGTGGAACCATATTGTTTTTGGGGTCATTAGCTTAAAGGCGAAGATTTGCTATGACCTTATTTGGTAATATGCATTCTGCGTGATAAGTTTGAAAGTGTAACATACCACTTCATAGGTACATCACCCTTTATCAGTGGAGGAACGGTGTTGCTTTTGGGGTCATTATGACAAAGGTTAAATTCACATTGCAGTGTTTTTTTTATGCCTAATTTGGGGCCGTTATTCGGCCCCATTCACAATGCCAAAAAGTATACTGTTTTCACAATTATATCCAAAAAATTCACAACCTGAAAAAAAACCAAAAAAACAGGCAGTAAGGATACTAGTCTTAATATTAGCTGGTGTCAAAACTAGTCTGTATTTACCAAAAACAAAACTTAAAACCAAGGGATATTAAACTGTGAAAATAAAAGTGAAAAAAGTTTCTTTTTCTTTTGTTATAATATTTCACAATTTTCACAATTTCTAGAAAAATGCCGCTATTTTTCACAATGGCACAGGCACAGGCTGCATTCACAAAACACATAAAAAAAACACTGCATTGACTGCGCATGGACATGTATATTCCAAGCAACGACTCCAGGAGTATAACACCTACACTCATGAAACTCTATAGTCACATTGCTCTTGGTGAGAAGATGAACTCTATTGCCTTTGGGGGTTAGTAGGTCAAAGGTCAAGGTCACCATGACTTCATATGGACATACCCTCACTAAACTTTATAGGTGCATTGACCTTGGTGAGAGGAGGTAGCCAATTGCTTTTAGGTTCAGTAGGTCATAAAGGTCACATTGTCATGACAATGACTGAATCCTGAGAAATATTTCCCCCACTGTAATTTGTACACCTACAATCTTGAAATTTTACAGAAATAGTACCCTTGATAAAACAATGACTCCTGTATATTACAGAAATAGTACCCTTGATAAAACAGTGACTCCTGTATATTACAGAAATAGTACCCTTGATAAAACAGTGACTCCTGTATATTACCGAAATAGTACCCTTGATAAAACAGTGACTCCTGTATATTACCGAAATAGTACCCTTGATAAAACAGTGACTCCTGTATATTACAGAAATAGTACCCTTGATAAAACAGTGACTCCTGTATATTACAGAAATAGTACCCTTGATAAAACAGTGACTCCTGTATATTACAGAAATAGTACCCTTGATAAAACAGTGACTCCTGTATATTACAGAAATAGTACCCTTGATAAAACAGTGACTCCTGTATATTACAGAAATAGTACCCTTGATAAAACAGTGACTCCTGTATATTACAGAAATAGTACCCTTGATAAAACAGTGACTCCTGTATATTACCAAAATAGTACCCTTGATAAAACAGTGACTCCTGTATATTACAGAAATAGTACCCTTGATAAAACAGTGACTCCTGTATATTACAGAAATAGTACCCTTGATAAAACAGTGACTCCTGTATATTACAGAAATAGTACCCTTGATAAAACAGTGACTCCTGTATATTACAGAAATAGTACCCTTGATAAAACAGTGACTCCTGTATATTACAGAAATAGTACCCTTGATAAAACAGTGACTCCTGTATATTACAGAAATAGTACCCTTGATAAAACAGTGACTCCTGTATATTACAGAAATAGTACCCTTGATAAAACAGTGACTCCTGTATATTACAGAAATAGTACCCTTGATAAAACAGTGACTCCTGTATATTACAGAAATAGTACCCTTGATAAAACAGTGACTCCTGTATATTACAGAAATAGTACCCTTGATAAAACAGTGACTCCTGTATATTACCGAAATAGTACCCTTGATAAAACAGTGACTCCTGTATATTACAGAAATAGTACCCTTGATAAAACAGTGACTCCTGTATATTACAGAAATAGTACCCTTGATAAAATAGTGACTCCTGTATATTACAGAAATAGTACCCTTGATAAAACAGTGACTCCTGTATATTACAGAAATAGTACCCTCGATAAAACAGTGACTTCTGTATATTACAGAAATAGTACCCTTGATAAAACAGTGACTCCTGTATATTACAGAAATAGTACCCTTGATAAAACAGTGACTCCTGTATATTACAGAAATAGTACCCTTGATAAAACAATGACTCCTGTATATTACAGAAATAGTACCCTTGATAAAACAATGACTCCTGTATATTACCGAAATAGTACCCTTGATAAAACAATGACTCCTGTATATTACAGAAATAGTACCCTTGATAAAACAGTGACTCCTGTATATTACAGAAATAGTACCCTTGATAAAACAGTGACTCCTGTATATTACAGAAATAGTACCCTTGATAAAACAGTGACTCCTGTATATTACAGAAATAGTACCCTTGATAAAACAGTGACTCCTGTATATAACAGAAATAGTACCCTTGATAAAACAGTGACTCCTGTATATTACAGAAATAGTACCCTTGATAAAACAATGACTCCTGTATATTACAGAAATAGTACCCTTGATAAAACAATGACTCCTGTATATTACAGAAATAGTACCCTTGATAAAACAATGACTCCTGTATATTACAGAAATAGTACCCTTGATAAAACAATGACTCCTGTATATTACAGAAATAGTACCCAAGCTAAAACAATGACTCCTGTATATTACAGAAATAGTACCCAAGCTTGATAAAACAATGACTCCTGTATATTACAGAAAAAGTACCCTTGATAAAACAATGACTCCTGTATATTACAGAAATAGTACCCTTGATAAAACAATGACTGCTGTATATTACCGAAATAGTACCCTTGATAAAACAATGACTCCTGTATATTACAGAAATAGTACCCTTGATAAAACAATGACTCCTGTATATTACAGAAATAGTACCCTTGAAAAAACAATGACTCCTGTATATTACAGAAATAGTACCCTTGATAAAACAATGACTCCTGTATATTACAGAAATAGTACCCTTGATAAAACAGTGACTCCTGTATATTACAGAAATAGTACCCTTGATAAAACAATGACTCCTGTATATTACAGAAATAGTACCCTTGATAAAACAATGACTCCTGTATATTACAGAAATAGTAGCCTTGATAAAACAATGACTCCTGTATATTACAGAAATAGTACCCTTGATAAAACAATGACTCCTGTATATTACAGAAATAGTACTCTTTGATAAAACAATGACTCCTTTATATTACAGAAATAGTACCCTTGATAAAACAATGACTCCTGTATATTACAGAAATAGTACCCTTGATAAAACAATGACTCCTGTATATTACAGAAATCGTACCCTTGATAAAACAGTGACTCCTGTATATTACAGAAATAGTACCCTTGATAAAACAATGACTCCTGTATATTACAGAAATAGTACCCTTGATAAAACAATGACTCCTGTATATTACAGAAATAGTACCCTTGATAAAACAATGACTCCTGTATATAACAGAAATAGTACCCTTGATAAAACAGTGACTCCTGTATATTACAGAAATAGTACCCTTGATAAAACAGTGACTCCTGTATATTACAGAAATAGTACCCTTGATAAAACAATGACTCCTGTATATTACAGAAATAGTACCCTTGATAAAACAATGACTCCTGTATATTACAGAAATAGTAGCCTTGATAAAACAATGACTCCTGTATATTACAGAAATAGTACCCTTGATAAAACAATGACTCCTGTATATTACAGAAATAGTACTCTTTGATAAAACAATGACTCCTTTATATTACAGAAATAGTACCCTTGATAAAACAATGACTCCTGTATATTACAGAAATAGTACCCTTGATAAAACAATGACTCCTGTATATTACAGAAATAGTACCCTTGATAAAACAGTGACTCCTGTATATTACAGAAATAGTACCCTTGATAAAACAATGACTCCTGTATATTACAGAAATAGTACCCTTGATAAAACAGTGACTCCTGTATATTACAGAAATAGTACCCTTGATAAAACAATGACTCCTGTATATAACAGAAATAGTACCCTTGATAAAACAGTGACTCCTGTATATTACAGAAATAGTACCCTTGATAAAACAGTGACTCCTGTATATTACAGAAATAGTACCCTTGATAAAACAATGACTCCTGTATATTACAGAAATAGTACCCTTGATAAAACAATGACTCCTGTATATTACAGAAATAGTACCCTTGATAAAACAATGACTCCTGTATATTACAGAAATAGTACCCTTGATAAAACAATGACTCCTGTATATTACAGAAATAGTACCCTTGATAAAACAGTGACTCCTGTATATTACAGAAATAGTACCCTTGATAAAACAATGACTCCTGTATATAACAGAAATAGTACCCTTGATAAAACAGTGACTCCTGTATATTACAGAAATAGTACCCTTGATAAAACAGTGACTCCTGTATATTACAGAAATAGTACCCTTGATAAAACAATGACTCCTGTATATTACAGAAATAGTACCCTTGATAAAACAATGACTCCTGTATATTACAGAAATAGTACCCTTGATAAAACAATGACTCCTGTATATTACAGAAATAGTACCCTTGATAAAACAATGACTCCTGTATATTACAGAAATAGTACCCTTGATAAAACAATGACTCCTGTATATTACAGAAATAGTACCCTTGATAAAACAGTGACTCCTGTATATTACAGAAATAGTACCCTTGATAAAACAGTGACTCCTGTATATTACAGAAATAGTACCCTTGATAAAACAATGACTCCTGTATATTACAGAAATAGTACCCTTGATAAAACAATGACTCCTGTATATTACAGAAATAGTACCCTTGATAAAACAATGACTCCTGTATATTACAGAAATAGTACCCTTGATAAAACAATGACTCCTGTATATTACAGAAATAGTACCCTTGATAAAACAATGACTCCTGTATATTACAGAAATAGTACCCTTGATAAAACAGTGACTCCTGTATATTACAGAAATAGTACCCTTGATAAAACAGTGACTCCTGTATATTACAGAAATAGTACCCTTGATAAAACAATGACTCCTGTATATTACAGAAATAGTACCCTTGATAAAACAATGACTCCTGTATATTACAGAAATAGTACCCTTGATAAAACAATGACTCCTGTATATTACAGAAATAGTACCCTTGATAAAACAGTGACTCCTGTATATTACAGAAATAGTACCCTTGATAAAACAATGACTCCTGTATATAACAGAAATAGTACCCTTGATAAAACAGTGACTCCTGTATATTACAGAAATAGTACCCTTGATAAAACAGTGACTCCTGTATATTACAGAAATAGTACCCTTGATAAAACAATGACTCCTGTATATTACAGAAATAGTACCCTTGATAAAACAATGACTCCTGTATATTACAGAAATAGTACCCTTGATAAAACAATGACTCCTGTATATTACAGAAATAGTACCCTTGATAAAACAATGACTCCTGTATATTACAGAAATAGTACCCTTGATAAAACAATGACTCCTGTATATTACAGAAATAGTACCCTTGATAAAACAGTGACTCCTGTATATTACAGAAATAGTACCCTTGATAAAACAGTGACTCCTGTATATTACAGAAATAGTACCCTTGATAAAACAGTGACTCCTGTATATTACAGAAATAGTACCCTTGATAAAACAGTGACTCCTGTATATTACAGAAATAGTACCCTTGATAAAACAATGACTCCTGTATATAACAGAAATAGTACCCTTGATAAAACAGTGACTCCTGTATATTACAGAAATAGTACCCTTGATAAAACAATGACTCCTGTATATAACAGAAATAGTACCCTTGATAAAACAATGACTCCTGTATATTACAGAAATAGTACCCTTGATAAAACAGTGACTCCTGTATATTTGATGTTAAAGTCACAGTAACCTGATCATGAAAAATGCCCTTTGGGCTGTAATTTATTTACTATTATATCTACAATCTTAAAACTTTATACAAATAGTATTCATTTTGCAACAACGACCCCTATTGATTTTATGGTTAATAAGTCAAAAGTCGAGGTAAATGACCTGATCATGAAACAGCGAGTATAAATAAACACTACAACAACAACCCCTATTAGTTTTTTTGTCAGGTCAACTGTCAAGGTCATATTGACCTGACACCTAGGAAATGCTTTTAACATAAAATAATACCCGAATAGGTGGCACTCTTGTTTGTGTATGTTCTGTCTTTTATATATAAGCCACAGACAAAAATACATAATGGCTTTATCTGTGGACATTTACCGATGTAGCTTTAATTTTCACCACAAAAAAATTACTGTCTATTCGTCCAATTGATGCAAAAAGGTACCAAGTGACATTTTCATAGTTTTGAGAAAAACGCAATTGAAGTTTTGGATTGTTGCGAAAAATCACATACTTCTTTCTATTTAATGGTGCAACTTTGCACAACTGGGAGAAATACTATTAAGAATATAATAGTAAATGTTTGTTTCACTAATCTTTCTTTTTAAAGATGATTTTTGCCATTTTTAGCTTGACTGATCTCTATCAGCAGAGCTTATGCCGTGGTGCGGTGTCCGTCGTCCATCTGGCCGTAAACTTTTATTTGTAGCGACTACTCCTCTGAAAGTACTGGATGGATATTCATGAAACTTTACAGAAATGTTGCCCATGAAGTCTAGTTGATCCTAGCAAAAGTTCATGTTGATGTGAAATCCAAGATGGCCGCCACAGCTAAAAATAGATTTTTAAAATGCAAGTTTGTAGCGACTACTTCTTGTGAACTGTAGGTGATATTGATATGGGACTTTTTCTAAAATGATCAGCATGACATGATGTTGGTCCTTGTCAAAAATCGTTTTGATTCGACGTTAAACATGACTGCCAGTGGCCATCTTTGTTTACATAGAGTTATATAGTAAAAACTTGTAGCGACTACTCCTCTGAAACCACTTGCCGGATTTTGATGAAACTTTACAGGAATGTTGCTCTAGATGGCTTATTGATCCTAGCAAAATTTCAGGTCGGCCGGAAATTCAAGATGGCCGCCACGGCTAAAAATAGATTTTTAAAAAATAAGTTTGTAGCGACTACTTCTTGAAAACTATAAGAGATATTGATATAGGACTTTTTCTAAAATGATCAGCATGACATGACATGATGTTGGTCCTTGTCGAACATTTTTTTGATTCGACGTTAAACATGGCTGCCAGTGGCCATCTTTGTTTACATAGAGTTATATAATGAAAACTTGTAGCGACTACTCCTCTGAAACTACTTGACGGATTTTCATGAAACTTCACACGAATGTTGGTCTTGATGTCTAATTGATCCTAGCAAAATTTCAGGTTGGCCGGAAATTTAAGATGGCCGCCATGGCTAAAAATAGATTTTCAAAATACAAGTTTGTAGCGACTACTTCTTGAAAACTATAAGTGATATTGATATGGGACTTTTTCTAACATGATCAGCATGACATGATGTTGGTCCTTGTCAAAAATCGTTTTGATTCGATGTTAAACATGGCTGTCAGCAGCCATCTTTGTTTACATAGAGTTATATAATGAAAACTTGTAGCGACTACTCCTCTGAAACTACTTGACGGATTTTCATGAAACTTCACAGGAATGATGCTCTTGATGTCTTATTGATCCTAGCAAAATGTCAGATCGTCCAGAAATTCAAGATGGCCGCCACAGCTAAAAATATATTTAAAAAATATAAGTTTGTAGCGACTACTTCTTGAAAACTATAAGTGATATTGATATGGGACTTTTTCTAAAATGATCAGCATGACATGATGGTTATTCGTGTCGAACATTATTTTGATTCAACGTTAAACATGGCTGCCAGTGGCCATCTTTGTTTACATAGAGTTATATAATGAAAACTTGTAGCGACTACTCCTCTGAAACTACTTGATGGATTTTCATGAAACTTCACAGGAATGTTGCTCTTGATGTCTAATTGATCTTAGCAAAATTTCAGGTCGGCCGTAAATTCAAGATGGCCGCCATGGCTAAAAATAGATTTTTAAAAAATAAGTTTGTAGCGACTACTTCTTGAAAACTATAAGAGATATTGATATGGGACTTTTTTCTAAAATGATCAGCATGACATGATGGTTATCCGAGTCGAACATTATTTTGATTCAATGTTAAACATGGCTGTCAGCGGCCATCTTTGTTTACATAGAGTTATATATGAAAACTTGTAGCAACTACTCCTCTGAAACTACTTGACGGATTTTCATGAAACTTCACAGGAATGCTGCTCTTGGTGTCTTATTGATCCTAGCAAAATTTCAGGTCGGCCGGAAATTCAAGATAGCCGCCACGGCTAAAAATAGATTTTCAAAAAAACAAGTTTGTAGCGACAACTTCTTGAAAACTGTAAGTGATATTGATATGGGACATTTTCTAAAATGATCAGCATGACATGATGTTGATCCTTGTCGAAAATTATTTTGAATCAAAATTAAGCCTGGGCACCAGTGGCCATCTTTGTTTACATAGAGTTTGTATAGTAAACATTTGTAGCGACTACTCCTCTGAACTACTAGACGGATTTTCATGAAACTTCACAGGAATGTTGCTCTTGATGTCTAGTTGATCCTAGCACAATTTCAGATCGGCCGGAAATTCAAGATTGTCACCAGGGGTATACATAGATTTTTAAAAACAAGTTTATAGCGACTACTTCTTGAAAACTGTAAGTGATATTGATATTGGACTTTTTCTGAAATGATCAGCATGACAAGATGTTGATCCTTGTCGAAAATTATTTTGATTCGACATTAAACATGGCTGCCAGTGGCCATCTTTGTTTACCTAGAGTTATATAGTAAAAGCTTCAACTTGTAGCGACTACTCCTCTGAAACTACTTGACATTTTTTTATGAAACTTCATAGGAATGCTGACCTAGCTATCAAAATCTATCAGTAGAGCTTCAAGGTCATTGACCTCTAGTTGTACTGAACTTTGTTCCTTTTTGTATGAAACAATTTCGGCATTGTCAGATGGTACCTTTTTGCTCCAATGGATGATATTATAGTTGTCTTGGTAATAGTCTGTACATTTTAAGTAAAAAATCCTCACCTTAATTTTTACCCTTCCCCAAAGATCTAATAACCAAAAACACCATTAAATGATAAATGCACAAAGGTACTAGTTTGTGCAATAAGGTACCATATGATGGCATATGTTAGTTGATACCTTTTTCCACAAAATAAATAATATATCATGTATTGATTTATGAATGCAAAAAGGTACCATAATGACACACTTGGTACCTTTTTTCACCAAGGAAATGACAGAAATGTGAATGGCCTACTTATTACATATATGTCATAAAATCCTTAATTGAAGAAAAATAGCTTAGATCTTTATACAGTATGAAGATTACATGAAATTATAAGGAAATATGTCAAAAAAGTCACTTTGGCCAAAATGTCGAAGGCTAATATGTCGAATGGTACCTTTTTGCACCAATGGGAGGTATTTCTAAAAGTATTACAAATAAATGCCTGTGTGAATCACATGCAGTTTGAATCCCACTGGGAGCTCAACTAGTAAGTGAGAAAGTGACAGATGGTGAGAGATATGCAGTACTGTTTCCACCCAGGAATAAGTAGTGGAGCGCTGTGGTCTAGTGGTAGAGTGTTGGATCCATGATCCAAAAGTCGTGGGTTCGATTCCTGTCATTGCCATATGCGTTGTGTCCCTGAGCAAGACACTTTATCTGCATTGCTTAGTACAGGTTCTACCCAGGAAGACATCGAGAGTGATTCAAATAAGTCCATAGAGCTTTCGTTACAATCGATGTAAAATAAATAAGTTTAAACTAAGTAGGTGGTCTGCATCAACCATTACGGATGGCGGGAGGTATTCAGTACTGGTTCTGCCCAGGAATAAGTAGGTGGTCTGTCTCCACCATTACGGATGGTGAGAGGATTACAGATGGTGAGAGATATGCAGTACTGGTTCTACCCAGGAATAAGTAGGTGGTCTGCCTCCACCATTACGGATGGTGAGAGGTATTCAGTACTGGTTCTGCCCAGGAATAAGTTTGTGGCCTGCCTCCACCATTACGGACGGGGAGAGTATACAGTACTGGTTCTACCCAGCAGTAAGTTGGTGGCCTGCCTCCATCATTACGGATGGGGAGTGGTATTCAGTACTGGTTCTGCCCAGGAATAAGTAGGTGGCCTGCCTCCACCATTACGGACGGGGAGTGGTATTCAGTACTGGTTCTATCCAGGAATAAGTAGGTGGCCTGCCTCCACCATTACGGATGGGGAGTGGTATTCAGTACTGGTTCTATCCAGGCATAAGTAGGTGGCCTGCCTCCACCACTACGGATGGGGAGTGGTATTCAGTACTGGTTCTACCCAGCAGTAAGTTGGTGGCCTGCCTCCACCATTACGGATGGGGAGAGGTATTCAGTACTGGTTCTACCCAGCAGTAAGTTGGTGGCCTGCCTCCACCATTACGGATGGGGAGAGGTATTCAGTACTGGTTCTACCCAGCAGTAAGTTGGTGGCCTGCCTCCACCATTACGGATGGGGAGAGGTATTCAGTACTGGTTCTACCCAGCAGTAAGTTGGTGGCCTGCCTCCACCATTACGGATGGGGAGAGGTATTCAGTACTGGTTCTACCCAGCAGTAAGTTGGTGGCCTGCCTCCACCATTACGGATGGGGAGAGGTAATCAGTACTGGTTCTACCCAGCAGTAAGTTTGTGGCCTGCCTCCACCATTACGGATGGGGAGAGGTAATCAGTACTGGTTCTACCCAGCAGTAAGTTTGTGGCCTGCCTCCACCATTACGGATGGGGAGTGGTATTCAGTACTGGTTCTATCCAGGAATACGTAGGTGGCCTGCCTCCACCATTACGGATGGGGAGTGGTATTCAGTACTGGTTCTATCCAGGAATAAGTAGGTGGCCTGCCTCCACCATTACGGATGGGGAGAGGTATTCAGTACTGGTTCTACCCAGCAGTAAGTTGGTGGCCTGCCTCCACCATTACGGATGGGGAGAGGTATTCAGTACTGGTTCTACCCAGTAGTAAGTTTGTGGCCTGCCTCCACCATTACGGATGGGGAGTGGTATTCAGTACTGGTTCTATCCAGGAATAAGTAGGTGGCCTGCCTCCACCATTACGGATGGGGAGTGGTATTCAGTACTGGTTCTATCCAGGAATAAGTAGGTGGCCTGCCTCCACCATTACGGATGGGGAGAGGTATTCAGTACTGGTTCTATCCAGGCATAAGTAGGTGGCCTGCCTCCACCACTATGGATGGGGAGTGGTATTCAGTACTGGTTCTATCCAGGAATAAGTAGGTGGCCTGCCCCCACCATTACGGATGGGGAGTGGTATTCAGTACTGGTTCTATCCAGGAATAAGTAGGTGGCCTGCCTCCACATTACGGATGGGGAGAGGTATTCAGTACTGGTTCTACCCAGCAGTAAGTTGGTGGCCTGCCTCCACCACAAAAAAAATAAATAGACCGTCATATTTGCTGGATAATGATGTTAAACACCAAACAAACAACATGCAATTTATATACTTTTGAATAATAAGTAAGATGTTGATAACGGTATACATGTAATGATGTTTATGTTTATATGTTACAGACCGTCACCTTCCACCTCCCCCTAGCTATGAAGACGTTATTGGAACATCGATAGGTTCAGGATTGTCTGGCCAAGCAGCAAGTCTCATCACAAGTAAGGTCATACATTGGGTCTCACTCTGCATATATATGAAGATGTTAACCCAGGCCCTCCTCTGGGCATCGCCAATGGCGCCTGTGGCGAAAGAAAAAAGAAAATGGCTCTAAATTTCAAACTTTGGCGGAAGTGTTTGGCGACATCGAAATTGCCAAAAAGCCAAACTTGTTTAATTTCTCTACTGTAATTGGCCTGTTACAAATAGACCTCAACACTAATCACCGTGACGAGTGTACAATGTAGTATAAAACAACATAACTAACCAACTGACACCTACCACGCGCAAACACTTAACATTAAATAAACCAACAAAGCTGATAACCTTTAGTGTTCCGGTAATTTACTTAATCCCTAAATAACAACTGATGACTGTCGTTCTCTCCTCGGGGTGGTGGTGGGGGGGATATATAATATAATATTAAATGCTTAGTGCTTCTGGCTGATGGAGAGGTACACATGAGCTGTTCATATGTTTGTCCCTCAATAGTATGTATGCCCAGGGCAGGAAAGTTTGTTTCTGGGTTACTTGTCCTACATAATATTTGAATGGTCAAATTGATAAATTTTTTCATGGTGAGCGGACGAATGAAATTTTTGTACCATGGTGCCCGTGTACATAACACAATCACAATCAAAACTTAATCAAGGGCAAAACTGAATAATATCTAGCCAATCACTAGCCAATCAGGTTCTAACCAATCAAACACAAATCAACACCTCATTGATTTACATATTTTACATGATTGACTAGATCCACTTGACATTTGTTTTGTTTTTGTTCATTCATAATTTCGGGGTGTCTGAATCTGGATTTCACAAAAAAATGCGAACATTTTACACAAAACTCTGGTTTATTAATCTGTTTCCAGGAGGTTTTATGTGTATTTCATTGCCAAAATATGTTTTGAATGTATATGGCAGTTCATCTTTTCAAAATAAATTAAAAAAGACGTAAAGATAAGCAAATGTCACGGGTTCCGGAAATACGAAAAACGGCAGGTTCTGAACTTGTCACTGATATAAAGGCCTACCTATAGGGGCACTCCACAGTTTAATGTACATTTCTCAATAATCAAACCCATGACAAGCTCTTAGCCTGAATCCTTGAGCAAAAATAAATCACATCATCATTGTGTCATACATTTCGTAGAAGACAATAAAATTACCCATGTTTCCATACCAAATAAAAGTATCAAAAAGCATTTTCTGTACAACTTTAGTCCCATTTCTTTAAGATTACCCCACCCCTTAAAACATGCTAAAAATGCAATTTTAGCAATATTTCAAATGTCAATAAATAAAAATCAAACATTTTCCTACACATATCAGGGTCATGTCTGCACTCATAATGCTCTTGCATATCAGGAAATGCTAAATTTTACATACCTAGTCTGGCGTTTTAAAAAGTTATTCCATGCTGATCTCCCCGTCAGTGAAAATCAGCCATTTTACTTACTTTTAGGAAGTTTTGATTGGTTCACATTTTTCTATTTATAGCCTCCAAAAAACTCAAAGAATGCATATTCCAATACACCAAAATAAACTTAGAAGTACTCAAAACTGAAAAAACATCAAACATGTGCTTCATAATTATTATAAAGACCATCCATGGACCTAAAAGATGCTTAGTTGATTTCTTTCTGATTTACACCATGGACATTCATGCGAAACTGAGGAGTGCCCCCTATACATCTTAAACAATCAAATGAAAGCCTCTATGTATGATTCCTGCTGTCATTAGGTTCAGCTAGTTGATTTAACCAAACATGCGATGTAGAAACTTTCAAGATATTGGGGGTTCAAAAACATATATATATATATAAATAATTTTTATTAATATTGTTTGGTTTTATTCATTTCATTCCTTTGTGTACCAGATATAAACCAAATTTCTTATTTTCACATTTAAAATCAATAAATAAATACATAAAACTCTAGAAGAAATATGGCTTGGGCCATTAGAGCCAAATGGCTCCAATTTCTCCAATTTAGCTCCAACTTTTTTCATTTAGCGCAATTGGTGATGCATGAAAAAAATGGCCAGAGGAGGTCCTGTTAACCTTGGTGTCCATTTTGAAGAAATGAAAGCTTTAAACCTTATTCTTAGAGCCTTTACTAACTTTAGAACATTATACAACTTATCCTTTAAGCCTTTTACAACTGATTCTTAGAACATTTTACAACTTATTCTTAGAACATTTACAACTTATTCTTAGAGTCTTTACAACTTATCCTTTAAGCCTTTTACAACTTATTCTTAGAACCTTTACAACTTATCCTTTGAGCCTTTTACAGTTTATTCTTAGAGCCTTTACAACTAATTCTTAGAGCCTTTACAACTTATTCTTAGAACCTTTACAACTTATCCTTTGAGCCTTTTACAATTTATTCTTAGAGCCTTTACAACTTATTCTAAGAGCCTTTACAACTTATTCTTAGAACCATTACAACTTTTCCTTTGCGCCTTTTACAATTTATTCTTAGAACATTTACAACTTTTTCTTAGAGTCTTTACAACTTATCCTTTAAGCCTTTTACAACTTATTCTTAGAAAATTTACAACTTATTCTTAGAGTCTTTACAACTTATCCTTTGAGCCTTTTACAACTTATTCTTAGAACATTTACAACTTATTCTTAGAGTCTTTACAACTTAACCTTTAAGCCTTTTACAACTGATTCTTAGAACATTTACAACTTATTCTTTGAGTCTTTACAACTTAACCTTTAAGCCTTTTACAACTGATTCTTAGAACATTTACAACTTATTCTTAGAGTCTTTACAACTTATCCTTTGAGCCTTTTACAACTTATTCTTAGAACATTTACAACTTATTCTTAGAGTCTTTACAACTTATCCTTTGAGCCTTTTACAACTGATTCTTAGAACATTTACAACTTATTCTTAGAGTCTTTACAACTTATCCTTTAAGCCTTTTACAACTTATTCTTAGAACATTTACAATTTATTCTTAGAGTCTTTCCAACTTAACCTTTAAGCCTTTTACAACTTATTCTTAGAACATTTACAATTTATTCTTAGAGTCTTTACAACTTAACCTTTAAGCCTTTTACAACTGATTCTTAGAACATTTACAACTTATTCTTAGAGTCTTTACAACTTAACCTTTAAGCCTTTTACAACTGATTCTTAGAACATTTACAACTTATTCTTAGAGTCTTTACAACTTATCCTTTGAGCCTTTTACAACTTATTCTTAGAACATTTACACCTTATTCTTAGAGTCTTTACAACTTAACCTTTAAGCCTTTTACAACTGATTCTTAGAACATTTACAATTTATTCTTAGTCTTTACAACTTATCCTTTGAGCCTTTTACAACTTATTCTTAGAACATTTACAACTTATTCTTAGAGTCTTTACAACTTATCCTTTGAGCCTTTTACAACTTATTCTTAGAACATTTACAATTTATTCTTAGAGTCTTTACAACTTAACCTTTAAGCCTTTTACAACTTATTCTTAGAACATTTACAACTTATTCTTAGAGTCTTTACAACTTATCCTTTGAGCCTTTTACAACTGATTCTTAGAACATTTACAATTTATTTTTAGAATCTTTACAACTTATCCTTTGAGCCTTTTACAACTGATTCTTAGAACCTTTACAATTTATTCTTAGAGCCTTTACAATTTATTCTTAGAGCCTTTACAACTTATCCTTAGAGCCTTTTACAACTGATTCTTAGAATATTTTACAACTTATCCTTTGAGCCTTTTACAACTTATTCTTAGAGCCTTTACAACTTATTCTTAGAGTATTTACAACTTATCCTTTGAGCCTTTTACAACTGATTCTTAGAAAATTTACAACTTATTCTTAGAGTCTTTACAACTTATCCTTTGAGCCTTTTACAACTGATTCTTAGAACCTTTACAATTTATTCTTAGAGCCTTTACAATTTATTCTTAGAGCCTTTACAACTGATCCTTAGAGCCTTTTACAACTGATTCTTAGAACATTTTACAACTTATCCTTTGAGCCTTTTACAACTTATTCTTAGAGCCTTTACAACGTATTCTTAGAACCTTTACAACGTATTCTTGGAACCTTTATAACTTATTCTAAGAGTCTTTACAACTTATCCTTTGAGCCTTTTACAACTGATTCTTAGAACCGTTACAATTTATTCTTAGAGCCTTTACAATTTATTCTTAGAGCCTTTACAACTTATCCTTAGAGCCTTTTACAACTGATTCTTAGAACATTTTACAACTTATCCTTTGAGCCTTTTACAACTTATTCTTATAGCCTTTACAACTTATTCTTAGAGCCTTTACAATTCTTAGAACTTTTGCAACTTATTCTTAGAACCTTTACAACGTATTCTTAGAACCTTTACAACTTTTCTTAGAACCTTTACAACTTATTCTTAGAGTCTTTACAACTTATTCTTAGGGCCTTTAACAACTGACTCTTAGAACATTTTACAACTTATCCTTTGAGCCTTTCAACTTAGTCTTAGAGCCTTTACATCTTATTCTTAGAGCCTTTTACAACTGATTCTTAGAACATTTTACAACTTATCTTATGAGCCTTTTATAACTTATTCTTAGAGCCTTTTACAACTTATTCTTAGAGCCTTTACATCTTAGAACATTTTACAACTTATCCTTTGAGCCTTTTACAACTTATTCTTAGAGCCTTTATAACTTATTCTTAGAGCCTTTACAATTTATTCTTAGAGCCTTTACAACTTATCCTTAGAGCCTTTTACAACTGATTCTTAGAACATTTTACAACTTATCCTTTTTCAACTTCAACCACGGCAATGGCTGAAGGGTAAAGTGTTGTCTTCTCATGTAGATGGTCATGGGTTCAGTCTCCAACCAAAGACTTCAGAAAAATGGTATTAGTAGTTCCCTGGCTTGACAGCATATAAAGGGAAGTTCTAGGACTGGTCGGCCCGGTTCATTATAATGCAACTTGGTGGGTTGTCATGAAACCAGGGATATGGGGCAGTAACTATGAAACCAGGGAGATGGGGCAGTAATTGAAACCAGGGCAATGGGTTTTTAACTATGAAACCAGAGAGATGGGGTGGTAACTATGAAACCTGGGAGATGGGGCAGTACTGAAACCAGGGAGATGGGTCTTTAACTATGAAACCAGGGAGATGGGGCGGTAACTTTGAAACCAGGGAGATGGGTCTATTACTATGAAACCAGAGATATCGGTATGTAACTATAAAACCAGGGAGATGGAGTGGTAACTATGAAACCAGGGAGATGGGGCAGTAACTGAAACCAGGGAGATGGGTCTGAAACTATAAAACCAGGGAGATGGAGTGGTAACTGTGAAACCAGGGTGATGGGCCTGTATGATTACTGATATTTTCAGTGCCAGAAGAGGATGAAGAGATGGCATTGTTGAAGTCGGAGCTAAGACGTCTTCAGGAACAAAATATGCAACAAAGAAAACTGTTGATGCGACAAGAAATAGAAAAGGAACGCATGAAGGCTAGTGGTCTACAAGTGGTAGAACCTTCAGGTTAATATATTTTAATAAACAAAACTAGAATGAATTTGACAGCCCGCCATCGCAAATACCCACGTTTTCTTCAAGCAGATCAGTTTCTTTTACACCTGTGTAACTGTTTTGATCGTTCTTTGATACTCAGGTCGAATTTGTTCTAGTTTGCATTTACTATAAACTTATGGTCCTCTGCTTGTTCAAATGGTGATCCTGGGGTCACATTTGGTCCCGCCCCAGGGGTCACATGTTTTACATAGACTTATATAGGGATAATCTTCAAAAGTTTGTCTTCTCAGAAACAGCTTGGTCACTTTTGAACAAACTTCACATGGATGATCCTTAGATGAATGTTTTTCAAAATTGTTAAAATAAGTTAAACGTGACATCCAAGATGGCCACCGAAGAAAAATCTTTGAATTACTTGAATTACTTCTTGTACACTAGGAAGGTAGTGCCTTGGGTTCAAATCCCACTGGAGGTAAACATTTTTTTATATATTCTTCGTTTTTAGCCGAAGTCCAGCAGAGCTTATGGGATGCCGAGTTGTTCGTCGTCTGTCCATCCGTCGTCTGTCCGTCATTAACTTTTGGTAAATCTAATTCGGTATGGTCATTTATGGAGTATATAATAGATTTTCACCTCCTGCACAAAAGGCCCCTCGACTAGTGTATTACTTGGGGAACTTGCAGTTACTTATTATTATGAAGTTTCCGTCTTAATGAAAAATGCCATATTTTGTCTTTTTTACACTCTAGCACCTTCATTTTCTATTTGATCTTTACCAAACTTGGCCAGATTGTTGATATTGATGAAAGCTCAGACAAATTCGAAAACCAGCTAAATCAGACCAGGAACACCAGAGTTATGTGCCCTTGAATTATTGAAAAATGCCATTTTCAGCCTTATGAACACTATAGCACCTTCATTTTGTACTCGATCTTTCCCAGACTTGTTGGTGTCAATAAAAACTCGCACGAGTTTGAAAACCAGCCAGATTGAACCAGTAACACCGGAGTTATGGCCCTTTTTCAATATTTGGTAATGTACACTGGAAACCCCAGGGGTCGTGGGTTCAAATCTATATTTCTGTATGGAAAACTTAAAGATCTTCTCGTCTGAAACTGCTTGATGGATTTCAAAACAATTTCACAGAAATGATGTTTGGGTGACCCTTTACCAAGATTGTTCAAGCCAGTTTGATTCGTCAAAAATCATGGCCGCCAGTGGGCGGGGCAATTACCCTTTATAACTATCATTAAAAATCTTGTTGTCTGAAACCACTTTGTCCCATTACAAAATAATTTCCCGGAAATGATGTTTGGGTTGGCCTCTTCCAAGAATGTTCAAGCCGGGTTGATTCATAAGAAAACATGGGCGCCAGTGGGCGGGGCTTATATTGGCCATATTTCTATATGAAAAACTTAAAAATCTTCTCGTCTGAAACTGCTTGATGGATTTCAAAATAATTTCACAGAAATGGTGTTGGGGTGACACTCTACCAAGATTGTTTAAGCCAGGTCGATTCATCAAAAAATATGTGTGCCAGGACGCCAGGCCAATTTATGATCTATTTCTATAACGAAAACTTAAGAAATCTTTTTGTCTGAAACCGCATTATGGATTTCAAAATAATTTCACAGAAATGATGTTTGGGTGACCTACCAATTTTGTTCAAACTGGGTTGATTCATCAAAACATATAGCTGCCATTGGCTGGGCAGTTTCCCTATATAACTATATGGAAACTTTTACCGAAGTTAATGCTATCAGCTATATAGGACATCCATCCCTTTCGTCATAATAGATTTGATAATATAAAATCATTTGCATACAAAAAACTGAGCTGAAACTGACACCCTGTTGTGTTTTAGCTCACCTGAGCATATAGTGCTCAAGGGTGACTTTATGTGATTAAAAATAGCATAAAGCATGTTGATTCGATAAAAAAAATATGGCTGCCAGTCGGTGGGGATCTTTGCTTATATCTTTTTTGAAAAAAGCTACAGTCATGTTGGTTTGATGTTTGAGTGACACTCAACGAAGTTTGCACAAAACATGACTGCCCTCAGGTGAGCGATTTAAGGCCATCATGGCAATCTTGTTTCATCATTGCAAAGATCCTAAGGTGATCGATTCAGGGCAATCTTGGCCCTCTTGTTACAAAAATGTGGGTATAATAACACTTGTGGTCACTGTGATGAATATCTGCCACTACTGATGAAAAATAGGCATTAAAAATAAATGTATTACCACTACTTATCTAAAACTGTAAGCAGTATTGATATGGGACTTCTACTGATGTGATTGACATGAGATGTGGTTGGTCTTAATTAAAGGACATGTTGATCAGGCATTCAAGATGGCCACCAGCAGCCATCTTTCTTTGCATAATCTTATATCAGAAAAACAGACTTTTTCTTCTAAACTTTTGTTCGAATCTTCATGAAACTTCACATGAACATCGCTCTGATGTCTAGATGGTCTAAAATGAAATACACCTTTGGGAAAAATCCAAGATGGCTCAAAATTCTAAATTTGGCATACATGTCTGAGTGGTATGATCAAATCCTGTCATGTTATACGTTGGTGTTTGACCTAATTTAAAAGATGCGGTTAAGATGAGTATATATTCTTAATTCATGATTTCGTAAACAGCCTTCTGCTCTGTACATTTTGTTTGTAGTCACTACTGATAGTCGACTGCAACCATCAGCACCTCGGGAAGAGATCGGCACGGTAAGCTTTTTCTGGATATGTATTTATTGACCAGCCTGATATTATAATGATGTTTGAAATATAAATGCTGATTTAAAACAGTCAGTGGTATTTCAATGCCTTATAGAAACACACCACAATCTTGAGTTTTATACAAGCATTAAAATTTGCACTTTGATTTATAAATCCTGCCACATTTTTAGCTCGACTGATCAGAGATCAGCAGAGCTTATGCCGTGGTGCGGCGTCCGTCTATCCGTCCTTCTGTCTGACCGTAAACTTTTTTTGTAGCGACTACTCCTCTGAAACTACTGAATGGATTTTCATGAAACTTTACAGAAATGTTGCCCATGAAGTCTAGTTGATCCTAGCAAAAATTCATGTTGATGTGAAATCCAAGATGGCTGCCAAATCTAAAAATAGGTTTTTAAAAAACAAGTTTGTAGCGACTACTTCTTGAAAACTATAAGTGATATTGATATGGGACTTTTTCTAAAATGATCAGCATGACATGATGTTGGTCCTTGTCGAAAATTGTTTCGATTCGACGTTGAACATGGCTGCAGCGGCCATCTTTGTTTACATAGAGTTAGATAATGAAAACTTGTAGCGACTACTCCTCTGAAACCACTTGACGGATTTTCATGAAACTTCACAGGAATGTTGCTTTTGATGTCTTATTGATCCTAGCAAAATTTCAGATCGGCCGGAAATTCAAGATGGCCGCCATGGCTAAAAATAATTTTTCAAAATACAAGTTTGTAGCGACTTCTTCTTGAAAACTATAAGTGATATTGATATGGGACTATTTCTAAAATGATCAGCGTGACATGATGTTGGTCCTTGTCAAAAATTGTTTTGATTCAACGTTAAACATTGCTCCCAGCGGCCATCTTTGTTTACATAGAGTTATATAGTAAAAACTTGTAGCGACTACTCCTCTGAAACTACTTGGCGGATTTTCATGAAACTTTACAGGAATGTTGCTCCTAATGTCTAATTGATCCTAGCAAAATTTCAGATCGGCCAGAAATTCAAGATGGCTGCCACAGCTAAAAATAGATTTTTAAAAAAGAAGTTTGTAGCGACTACGTCTTGAAAACTATAAGTGATATTGATATGGGTTTTTGTAAAATGATCAGCATGACATGATGGTTATCAGAGTCAAACATTATTTTGATTCGACGTTAAACTCGGCTGCCAGTGGCCATCTTTGTTTACATAGAGTTATATAATGAAAACTTGTAGCGACTACTCCTCTGAAACTACTTGACAGATTTTCATGAAACTTCACAGGAATGTTGCTCTTGATGTCTAATTGATCCTAGCAAAATTTCAGGTCGGCCGGAAATTCAAGATGGCCGCCACGGCTAAAAATAATTTTTCAAAAAACAAGTCTGTAGCGACTACTTCCAGAAATCAAAATCAATCAGTAGAGCTTCAAGGTCATTGACCTCTTGTTACTTTAAAACTGCTTGCATATAATTAAATAAAAATGTCATATTTCAATTTTCTCCATTATTCTACCACATTTTTATACACCCGCTAAAACAAAGTTTAGGGGATTATACTTCGCCTTTGTCTGTCTGTCTGTCTGTCTGTCTGTAGGTGCAACCTTGTCTGCTCCATAACTCCTCTCCACTGTCTGTAGATGCAAACTTGTCTACTCCAAAACTCCTCTCCCCCTGAAGTAAATCTCATGAAACTTCATGGGTTGACTGCCTGTGTTGAGAGGATGACCCCTATTGATTTTGGTGTCATTAGATCAAAGGTCAAGGTCACCAGGACCCGATAATGAAAAACCTTGTCCGCTCTCCCCCTGTAGTAAATCTCATGAAACTTCATAGGTGAACTTCCTGTGGTGAGAGGATGACCCCCTATTGATCTTGAGATCAGTAAGTCAAAGGTCAAGGTCACCGGGACCCAATAATAAAAAACCTTGTTCGCTTCATAACTCCTCTCCCCCTGAAGCAAATCTCATGAAAAATTATATGTGAACTGCCTGTGGTGAGAGGATGGCCCCCTATTGATTTTAAGGTCAGTAGGTCAAAGATCAAGGTCACCGGGACCCAATAATGTAAAACCTTGTCAGCTCTGTAACAACTCCTCCAAAGCAAATTTCATAAAGCTTCATGGGTAGACTGCCTGTGGTGAGATGATGACTCCTATTGATTTTGAGGTCAGTAGGTCAAATGTCTAGGTCACCGGGACTCGACCATGAATATCCTTGTGCGCTATGTAATTCAACTCCTCCAAAGCAAATTTCATGAAGCTTCATAGGTAGACTGCCGATGAGGAGAGGATGACCCCTGTTGAGGTCAGGAGGTCAAAGGTCAAGGTCACCAGGACCTGACCATGAAAATCCTTGTCCGCACTGTAAATCCTCTCCCCCTGAAGCAAATCTTATGAAACTTCATGACTTATGTTGCTTCGTTAAGATGATGTGGCCTTCATTTTTCATCCGATCTTTACCAAACTTTACCAGATTGTTAATATCAATGAAAGCTCGGACAAGTTCGAAAGCCAGCCAGCTCGGACCAGTAACAGCAGAGTTATGGCCCTTGATTTAGTTAAAAATGCTATATTTTGCCTCGTTAAGATGATAGGGTCTTCATTGTTCATCCGATCTTTACCAAGCTTTAACAGATTGTTAATATCAATGAAAGCTCGGACAAGTTCGAAAACCAGCTATATCGGACTAGGAACACCAGAGCTATGTGCCCTTAAATTATTGAAAAATGCCATTTTCAGCCTTGTGAACACTCTAGCGCCTTCATTTTGTATTTTATCTTTCCCAAACTTGGCCAGATTGTTGATATCAATGAAAGCTCGGACGAGTTTCAAAACCAGCCAGATCGAACCAGTAACAGTGGAGTTATGGCCCTTTTTAGCTCTACTGATCAGAGATCAGCAGAGCTTATGCCGTGGTGCGGCGTCCGTCGTCCGTCCGTCCGTCTGTCTGTCCGTCCGTCTGTCCGTCTGTCCGTTAACTTTTATTTGTAGCGACTACTCCTCTGATACTACTAGATGGATATTCATAAAACTTTACAAAAATGTTGCCCATGAAGTCTAGTTGATCCTAGCAAAAATTCATGTTGATGTGAAATCCAAGATGGCCGCCAAAGCTAAAAATAGATTTTTTAAATACAAGTTTGTAGCGACTAATTCTTGAAAACTATAAGTGATATTGATATGGGACTTTTTCTAAAATGATCAGCATGACATGATGTTGGTCCTTGTCGAAAATCGTTTTGATTTGACGTTAAACATGGCTGCCAGCGGCCATCTTTGTTTACATAGAGTTATATAATCAAAACTTGTAGCGACTACTCCTCTGAAACTACTTGACGGATTTTCATGAAACTTCACAGGAATGTTGCTCTTGATGTCTAATTGATCCTAGCAAAATTTCAGGTCGGCCGGAAATTCAAGATGGCCGCCACGGCTAAAAATAAATTTTCAAAATACAAGTTTGTAGCGACTACTTCTTGAAAACTATAAGTGATATTGATATGGGACTTTTTCTAAAATGATCAGCATGACATGATGTTGGTCCTTATCAAAAATTGTTTTGATTCAATGTTAAACTAGGCTGCCAGCGGCCATCTTTGTTTACATAGAGTCATATAGTAAAAACTTGTAGCGACTACTCCTCTAAAACTACTTGGCGGATTTTCATGAAACTTTACAGGAATGTTGCTCTTAATGTCTAATTGATCCTAGCAAAATTTCAGATCGGTCAGAAATTCAAGATGGCTGCCACAGTTAAAAATAGATTTTTAAAAAATAAGTTTGTAGCGACTACTTCTTGAAAACTATAAGTGATATTGATATGGGACTTTTTCTAAAATGATCAGCATAACATGATGGTTATCCGAGTCGAACATTATTTTGATTCGACATTAAACATGGCTGCCAGTGGCCATCTTTGTTTACATAGAGTTATATAATGAAAACTTGTAGCGACTACTCCTCTGAAACTACTTGACGTATTTTCATGAAACTTCACAGAAATGTTGCTCTTGATGTCTAATTGATCCTAGCAAAATTTCAGGTCCGCCGGAAATTCAAGATGGCCGCCATGGCTAAAAATAGATTTTCATGCAAGTTTGAAGCGACTACTTCTTGAAAACTATAAGTGGTATTGATATGGGACATTTTTTCTAAAATGATCAGCATGACATGATGTTGGTCCTTATCAAAAATCGTTTTGATTCGACATTAAACGTGGCTGCCAGCGGCCATCTTTGTTTACATAGAGTTATATAGTAAAAACTTGTAGCGACTACTCCTCTTAAACTACTTGGCGGATTTTCATGAAACTTTACAGGAATGTTGCTCTTGATGTCTAATTGATCCTAGCAAAATTTCAGATCGGCCTGAAATTCAAGATGGCTGCCACAGTTAAAAATAGATTTTTAAAAAATAAGTTTGTAGCGACTACTTCTTGAAAACTATACGAGATATTGATATGGGACTTTTTTTAAAATGATCAGCATGACATGATGGCTATCAGAGTCGAACATTATTTTGATTCAATGTTAAACGTGGCTGTCAGTGGCCATCTTTGTTTACATAGAGTTATATAATGAAAACTTGTATCGACTACTCCTCTGAAACTACTGTACGGATTTTCATGAAACTTCACAGGAATGTTGCTCTTGATGTCTTATTGATCCTAGCAAAATTTCAGGTCGGCCGGAAATTCAAGATGGCCACCACAGCTAAAAATAGATTTTCAAAAAAACAGTTTGTAGCGACTACTTCCTGAAATCAAAATCAATCAGTAGTGCTTCAAGGTCATTGACCTCTTGTTTCAGTATTCGGTAATGTGCACAGAAACCCCACAGGTCATGGGTTCAAGTCTCACTTGAGACAATTTTTATTTATTTTATTTTTTTCATAAGAAACCTTGGTTCATGGGTTCCATTTTTAGCTCTGCTGGCCCTTTATGGGATGGTGTGTTGTCCGTCATCCGTCGACTGTTAACTTTTACCTCGTTTAGACGATAGGGCCTTCATTTTCATCTGATCTTTACCAAACTTTAACAATATCAATATCAATGAAAGTTCAGATAAGAACAACAAAGTTATGGCCCTTGATTTTGTTAAAAATGCTATATTTTGTCTCGTTAAGACGATAGGGCCTTCAGTTTTCATCCGATCTTTACCAGATTGTTAATATCAATGAAAGCTCAGACAAGTTCGAAAACCAGCCAGATCGGACTATTAACAGCAGAGTTATGGCCCTTGATTTAGTTAAAATGCTATATTTTGCCTTCATTTTTCATCCGATCTTTATCAAAATTTACCAGATTGTTAATATAAATGAAGCTTGGACAAGTTCAAAAACCAGCAAGATCGGACCAGTAACAGCGGAGTTGTGGCCCTTGATTTATTTAGAAAGGCTCTATTTTGCCTTGTTAAGACGATAGGGCCTTCATTTTTCATCTGATCTTTACCAAACTTTACCAGATTGTTAATACAGGGGCACAGATTAACTGTTTTGGACTAGGAGCCAGCTAGGCCTTGGACTAGGAGCCAGCTGGGCCCCTTGCTTGCAAAAGTTAGGGGCCCAGCTTCAGGATCATTAGCCCAGAGTGTCGCATTTTCAGACGGTAACATTAAAGTATACTTACATATACGTATACTAACTAAATGCTACCATTCTTTGGAAGAAAACTTTGTAAAACCTTTAGAGCTGATGAAGATATTTTTAATCAATAGAATTATTTATTTTAAAAGTTTCTATTTAATTATAAATAGTATTGTTAATGAGTTTTGTTATAAATGATCACAACTAGAATATGTAAATTATTGTAATAAAAGATTAAAAAAGATTAGATATTATTAAATTAATGTTTTATTAGCTCTACTGGCCGAAGGCCAGCAGAGCTTATGGGATGCCGAGTTGTCCGTCGTCCGTCCGTCCGTCGTCCGTCCGTTGTTAACTTTTGTCTCGTTAAGACGATAGGGCCTTTATTTTTCATCCGATCTTTACCAAACTTTAACAGGTTGTTAATATCAATGAAAGCTCGGATGAGTTTGAAAACCAGCCAGATCGGACAAGTAACAGCGGAGTTATGGCCCTTGATTTAGTTAAAAATGCTATATTGCTAAATTTTGCCTCGTTAAGACAATAGGGCCTTCATTTTTCATCCTATCTTTACCAAACTTTACCACATTGTTAATATCAATAATAGCTCGGACAAGTTTGAAAAACAGCCAGATCGGACCAGTAACAGCGGAGTTATGGTCCTTGATTTAGTTAAAAACGCTATATTGCTATATTTTGCCTCGTTAAGACGATAGGGCCTTCGTTTTTCATCCTATCTTTACCAAACTTTACCACATTGTTAATATCAATGAAAGCTCGGACAAGTTCGAAAACCAGCCATATCGGACTAGTATCAGGAGTTGTAGCCCTTGATTTAGTTAAAAATGCTATATTTTGCATCGTTAATACATTAGGGGCTTCATTGTTCATCCGTACTTTACCAATCTTTATCAGATTGTTAATGTCATTGATAGCTCGAACAAGTTTGAAAACCAGCCATATCGGACTAGTTACAGCGAAGTTATGGCCCTTGATTTAGTTAAAAATGCTATAGTTTGCCTCGTTAAGACGATAGGGGCTTCATTGTTCATCCGATCTTTACCAAACTTGATCAGATTGTTAATATCAATGAAAGCTTGGACAAGTTCGAAAACCAGCCATATCGGACCAGTAACATCGGAGTTATGGCCCTTGATTTACTTCAAAATGATATACTTTGCCTCGTTAAGACGATAGCGCCTTCATTTTTCATCCGATCTTTACCAAACTTCATGAAATTGTAAATGTCTATGAAAGCTTGGTCAAGTTTGAAAACCAACCAGATCGGACCAGTAACAGCGGAGTTATAGCCCTTGATTTTGTTAAAAATGCTATAATATGCCTCGTCATACGATAGGGCCTTCATTTTGCATCTGATCTTTGCCAAACTTTACAAGATTTTACAACTGTCTTTTTTATATTATTATTAATTTTATTTTAATTATTATTATTATTATTAAATGCTATATTTTGCCTAGTTAATACGGTATGGCCGTCATTTTTCATCTGATCTTTACCAAACTTTACCAGATTCTTTAGTTATGGCCCTTGATTTAGTCAAAAAGCTGTTTTTAGCCCGAAACTTTCAAAAAAACGTAAATGGCAGTCACTCGCTTCATTGATGTTATAAGAGCCATGTTAGCCAGTAGAGCGTCCACAGGCCCTCTTGGGCCTCTTGTTTTTTATTATTTTTGTTTTTTAAATTTTTATTATCTCTACTGGCCGAGTTCGAAAACCAGCGAGATCGAACCAGTGATGGCGGAGTTATGGCTCTTGAATTAGTTAAAAATGCTATATTTTGCCTCTTTAAGACAATAGTCACTCATTGATGTTATAAGAGCCATATTAGCCAGTAGAGCGTCCACAGGCCCTCTTGGGCCTCTTGTTTTGTTATAAATATTTTATATTAACATACAGTTTTAAAATTAATGTATGAGACCTTTTCTATCAACATGATTCTCTGCCATATAATTATTATTGATGATTTCTAAAAGCACCGCATTTTATTAATCAAAAGCACCGCTTTTTAGAATATCCAAAAACCGGAAGGGAAACCTAATGATTTCCCCTTCAAATTATAACACAAATTAATGATCGAGTGTAAAATAAACACTACCATGTCTGTTTTAATGTTGATTTTATACCAGCAAATGTTACTTGTACTCTTGCACATCTAATTTTACATTAACATTCGAAGCGCAAAGTACCGTATTAAACATGCAGTTTTGTGGGAAACCGTACATCGCAACATCTCGAACATTGTCTTGGTTTCCGCAGTGAAAATAGGAAAAATATCATTCTATACACACACCGGCTACGTCACAACTGACGATAGGCCTCTATACTAAGATGCATTAGCCAGCAAAATATGGCTTTTGTCTACGTACGCATAACCGCCAACAGATTACTTTATATTTCTAAAATTGTTTATAAATCATTTTGTAACAAATTATTTTTTTGTACAAACACAGGAGTTCATAGTTTAATAAGTAAAACCTAATGCTTTTATTTACCATCATTTTACTGTCTAAACATAACGCTTTCTCTTTCATGACATTTTCGATATATAAATAGGCATTATGCTAATTAGCCACAAGCTACTCACGCGGTAGCGACAAACTATTTAATAAATTATATCTGTCAACTTGTGACAGATATTGGTCTAATTATGGATCTGACACGGGTACGTATATAGAAACCTGTCAAACTTAGAAGATAGTGGCCAGTCCTCCTCAAAATATAACTCGCAATAGACGGTTTACACCACCATTGATTAACGGCATGCCTTGCGCAGGTCAGTCGCACAGCGACACCTGTCGGGAACAATGGGAAGAATATAAACAAACATTTGTTTAGTTATTATTTTGTTAAGGGTTTGTCTATTTATTTTGGCCAAAAGTACGTAGTTCACGGGACCAAAGCAAAATCTGCGGGGTAAAATCCTCGGACTTAAATGTTTGTGTTCAATGATTACCCTTTTTCCATTTTTTTCGATTGAATATTTTTGGTCGCCACATGGGCGCGTGAAAGTAAAGTTTTGGTCGCCCAGACCATTTTTTACACGCCTTGTGCGAGTGCTAATTTGTGCCCCTGTAATATCAATAAAAGGTCGAACAAGATTGAAAACCAGCCAGATCAGATTAGTAACAGTGGAGTTATGGCTCTTGATTTAGTTAAAAATGCTATATTTTGCATCATTAAGATGATAGGGCCTTCATTTTTCATTCGATCTTTAACAAACTTTACCAGATTGTTACTATCAATGAAAGCTCAGACTAGTTCGTAAACCAGCAGGATCGGACCAGTAACAATGGAGTTGTGGCCCTTGATTTAGCTAAAAATGCTATATTTTGCCTCGCAGAGTTATGTCCCTTTAAAGGTTTTAATACACCAACTTTGTCTGGACTAGTTCTCCTGAACACCTCGTCAGATTTCAACGAAGCTTTACAGGGATGATCAGCACCAAGCCTAGTTGTGTGTATCATCGTCGCGTTCTGGTTTACAGATTTTTGATGGAGTTGTGGCCCTTTAAAGGTTTTTGATACACAAACATTTTCCGGGCTAGTTCTCCTGAACCCCTGGCTGGATTTCAGCGAAACTTGACAAGGATGATCAGTATCAAGGCTAGTTGTGCATTTCTTCGCAATATTCTGATTGAATGCTTTTTAGCTCAACTACTCTAAGAATAGTGAGAGCTATCCTACTCGCCCCGGCGTCGACGTCCCCAGCTTCACCTTAAAGTTTTTGTGCAACAGATTTATAACTTCAATACTACAGAAGCTATTATTGCATTAAAACTGTATACTTATGTTTCCCATCAAATTCTGCACATTATCCAACAATCCCCATAACTCTTCCTTGCATTTTGACAAAGTTATGGCCCTTTGATTTTCATGTCTTTACCTTAAAAATTGTGTGCAATAGAATTATAACTTTAAAACTACTAAAGCTATTGCATTAAAACTTTATACTAATGTTTCCCATCAAATTCTGCACCTTATCCAACAATCTCCATAACTCTTCCTTTCATTTTGACAAAGTTATCGTCCTTTGATTGTCATGTCTTTACCTTAAAGGGTCCTCCAAATTGAAAAATAAAGTGATTTTAAATGAAAGCTTATTATAATAGAATGTCAATGTCATCGTCCGTTTTCTCAAAAAACGTTGATAAATGCAAGTTTTACAGCTATGAAGTTTACCTGTACACAAAAAAAAACTGGTGCGCGATCGATCTTCGGAAAATGACGTCATAAGGGGTTGACCAATCACATCTTCCGTACAAACTATTTAATTTACATAATCAATTATGGCGCGTATCTATGTGTAAACAAACCGTTACTCTTGTTGAATGTTCATTTTTCTCATACAGCCTAAGTGTTTTAAACCCTGGAATATTATTGATGTGTTCGTGTATTCATCATGGTGAAAAGGTGCTCATTAAGCTTTTGTAGAAAAAGTAAACAGGAAGGCAGTGTAAGTCTACACACATTTCCATGTGGCCGTCATCGAACTAAATGGATTGAACTTGTTTTTTGCAAAACGGTGTGAAATGGAATTTTTCAGAGCACTTTCGCGTATGTTTAGACCATTTTACTGATAAAGATTTTGATGAAAGACTTTACCTATCAGTTCGGACGGGATAAAATCAAAAAATAATTTGGTTTCCGGAAATATTAATTCATATTTGCCAATGTCCGAATATTTTGAGAGGGAACGGTAAATTAACATTCTACGGTAAGTATTTTTAATTGTGATGTTCGGGGCAATCTCACCTTCGTTGTTTACGGTAATTACGAAAATCCATCCATTAATGATCACTTATTGGTAATTATGCGGCTATTCTATAAACTGTCTAAAATTACGGTACTCAACTTGGGCAAACTGTAAAACCTGTGAAATCAGTACACCGAGACACACTTTACAGGGTAGTGTGGGTTATTCCTTTGAATTTTGCTGTGAGTGAGCGGTACACTCTTTGATCTGTGTAACTGTCACGTTCTAGTCACAAGTGTAGTTATATGCTGGCTAGTGCGGACTGTGTAATAGTATACTGGGCTATATGCGATTCAATCCACTACAGTGAACTAATAAAAAATGTGTAAACAATGAACTAATGAACAATTATGACATTTAGTTTATTATATTGAATTATTGTATTTTGTTTGAAATGTAGCAATGAACTTTATTGAATAATGAGACAATGCAATTGTTAAACATGTTGATTATTTTATTACAAAATAAAAACATACAAGGTATTGCAGAAAATAAATTAAAATTATAAAATAGTCGTGTTCTTTGTCCATTTAATTGCACCATCATGTTATTCCTCAAATCGAAGCTAAATAACACAGCATGCCATGCTTATAGTATGAAATAAAAAATATAAAATAAAATAAAATAATATAAATAAAAAATATCTGATGTGTTATAAACATCCATATAAATATCTGACAAAGCACTTTACCTGTGTGAGCGAGTCCGTATTTTTTTGCTGGTAATGCCAGATAATGGAATGGCCCACTAGCTACTACAGCGACAACGCAATACAACCCGTAACACCTACATTGGAATGGTTTTACCTTATTTAAACAATTGTTTCAACACGCGCCTGACTGATTACACAGAATTTATATGGATGTTTATAGCATGGGTCAGTAATAATGTAATTGTTTCAAAATGGCTGGTTAATAACAGTAAAAAATCACGATCAAAAACTTTTTATTTAATTGCATCAAACAAGTTACAATTAAATTCATTGAAGTAGATTCTAATGCCTCTGTTGGTAATTTTAACCTGTCATTTTCGGCGAATAGTTCAACTTTTCCCGATGTCCGAATTTATAAAACCATCAAAACTATTGAAATAAGATTGATTTCTTAATATGTCCGAACACTAGTTTTATTATTTCCTTCAATTAATCCGGAATTAATGAGTGTCCGGACTCATTGTGTAAATACGGTAGGTATCGAAAACTTAAAACCAATGCTGAAACCTGACGCAATTCCCCGATTCTCCGATTTGCAGACCCACAGACGGAGACACAGTCACAGGATGAATCCAATACCATGGGTTTATTTGCATTATTCTTTTATTGTTTTCATTTATACTTTATACGCTCAAAATCAAAGTGGATGGGGTAAACAAAATGTGTTCAACATTTTCCACTTCGCTCGCATTGTTTACTTCGTTTGTGTTCGCCATTTTGGTTTCTAATGAACCATGGGTAATGCGTGACGCCAACAGGGGTTTTCCATTCGGCTGTTTCCGCGAAACCTCAGTTACGTTTACGTGACATGTGTGTATTAGGGGCAAATGTGCCGTATGGATTCGTGATTTACCGATGAACGAATAGTTCTACGATGTTGACCGAAGTATTTTTAGAAACTGCTAATCATTATCTTTGTAATACAAAGGGAAGTTATTTTAATTTGTAGGACCCTTTTAAGTTTTAGTGCATTCAAAACTACTGAAGTTATGCATTAAAATTGTAAATTAATGTCTGTACCTTATCCAACAATCCCCATAACTCTTCCATTCATTTTGACAAAATTGTGGCCCCTGAATTGGTAAAAAATGTCATTTTTACATAGAAGTATATAGGAAAAACACTTCAAAATCTTCTTCTCCGAAACAAAAAGTGCTGCAGCTTAGTTATTTTGTATGTAGCATCGTTTACTAGTCCTCTACCAAGTTTGCTCAAATGGTGACCCTGGGTTCAGAATTGGGGCTGCCCCAGGGGTCACAAGAGGTGAAACATGAGGGTGTGGGTGGACCCCCTGAGTCATAACTTTGTAACCGTTGAGATCCTCACCCTATAACCATATATACACTTACTGGACATGAACAGACAGATACCACCATCCAACAGCATAGACACTGGGTTGCTTTCCCACCCCTGGGGACATAGCCCCTCAGTCATAACTTGGAAACCACTGAGATCCCCACCCTATAACCATATATACACTTACTGGGCATGAACAAGACAGATACAACCACCCAACCAGCATAGATCCCGAACTCCTTATCCAAGCTGGACTACGGCTCAATAGTATATGAATCGACTCACAAGTCATACTTGCAGATGCTAGACCCTATACATAATCAAGGATTACGACTCGCCTTAGGAGCCTTTCGTACATCACCAGCCGAAAGTCTATATGTTGAAGCTAATGAACCATCACTGTCCCATAGACGGGACAAATTAGCCTTTCAGTATGCCATTAAATTAAAATCTAACCCTTCAAACCCAACTTTCAATAATGTTTTTAATCCTGGTTATGAACCTCTATTTGATCGAAAACCGAAGGCCATTCGACCATTTGGTCTTCGTATTAAACCAAAATTAAGAGACACTGAAATCGACCTAAATTTGGATTGCCAAGTACAAAATACTGCAAATTCCACCGTCGACTTTGGAAACACCAACAATTATTTTTGATCTTTGTAATAGTAACAAATCCAGTACAGACCCTACTGTCTTTCAAAGCAAATTTAATGAAATTAAATCGAAATACAGTAACTTCGAACATATATTCACAGATGGTTCTAAAGATGGAGATAAGGTAGCCGCAGCAGCTGTTGTTCATAAACACAGCATAAAGAGCCGTCTGCCTAACAAGAGGCCTCTATCTTTTCAGCTGAACTTAAGGCAACTGAACTTGCCTTAAATTATATTCAACAATCTGATGATGACCATTTTGTAATCTTTTCTGATTCCTTTTCATCTCTTCACGCACTGGGTAATATGAAACATGATAACCCAGTTGTGCTTCAGCTTTTAGAACAGTACAATTCTCTTATAGTTGATAATGTTATTAATGCTAACAGAAATCAGACTATATACATCATTATAATCTGTTCTTATATATATTTACTTGTTTATACACCCGTTGACTGGCATTTGTTGATTTACATATAAAGTTTATATTACTACTATGTCATCCCTTATTTTTAGCTCGACTGATCAGAGATCAGCAGAGCTTATGCCGTGGTGCGGTGTCCGTCTGTCCGTCCGTCTGTCTGTCCGTAAACTTTTTTTTGTAGTGACAACTCCTCTGAAACTACTGAATGGATTTTCATGAAACTTTACAGAAATGTTGCCCTTGAAGTCTAGTTGATCCTAGCAAAAATTCATGTTGATGTGAAATCCAAGATGGCTGCCAAATCTTCCCCACCACTGGGGACATAGCCCCTCGGTCATATCTTCTAAACCGTTGAGATCCCCACCCTATATCCATATATACACTTACTGGGCATGAACAGACGGATACAACCACTCAACCAGCATAGACCCCGATCTCCTCCCCCAACCCTGGGGACATAGCCTCTGGGTCATAATTTGGAAACCATTAAGATCCCTACCCTATAACATAAATTACATACACTTACTGGGCATAAACAGACGGATACAACCATCCAACCAGCATAGACCCTGGACTCCTTCCCACCTCTGGTGACATAGCCCCTGGGTCATAACTTGTAAACCGTTGAGATCCCTACCCTATAACCATATCATAAACACTTTCTGGGCATTAACAGACGGATCCAACCATCCAACCAGCGTAGACCCTAGGCTTCTTCCCCACCTTTGTGGATCTAGCTACAGGGTCAAACTTTACAAATAATTTCATATTTTTAGCTCGACTGTTCGAAGGATCTTATGGGGTCTAAAGGTCAAAGTTCATGGTCACAAATTGCATTTATGTGTTGATAGGCTCTTAGCATCAGGTTAATTTTTACGTCCGCATTTCTTAACATGTGAATATCTTCAACATGTTTTATCCAATCATCATCAAACTTACATACTTTATTATAAATGGAACGATGGTCATATCTATTGAGTTCAAGGTCATTGGATGAAGGTCAAGGTCACAAAGGGGTCAAATGCATTTACATACACTTTAACAGATTTTCTTCAAATTTTCAGCTTATAAAATTTGCATTATGTATCCTTTGAAAGGGTTATTATGAAATTACCTCCGTGTCATCACAGAATAATTGTGGCCCTTGATATAATGAAAATTCCAATGTTTTCCTTCTTCACACATCCAGCTTGCCCCTTTGTTTTCACTTTTGTTTTTCTGATGGTATCCCGGGTGTATCATTTCTTGTTCTCTGAAAATTTGAAATAGTCGAGCTAGGCTGTCCTCTGACAGCTCTTGTTGGCAGAATTGTGACCCTTAAAGGTTTTAATACACAAACTTTATACAGACTAGTTCTCTTGAACCTCTCGCTGGATTGCAACAAAACTTGGCAGGATGATCAGTACCAAGCCTAGTTGCGTATAATTATCATAACAATGTTCCGGTTGAATGATATTTGAAAGAGTGTCCCCTTATACATAAACGTTATCTTTAGCCAGTAGAGCGTCCACAGGCCCTCTTAGGCCTCTTGCTTATTTTTTTTTCCTCCAAATATTTTTCCCCCATAATAAACCTTGTTTCTTCTTTTTAGCTCACCTGAGCCGAAGGCTCAAAGGTGAGCTATTGGGATCACTCTTCATCCGTCGTCCGTCCGTCGTCGTTAACTTTTGCTTCAAATTCAAACGACTTCTCCTCAGAAACCGCATGGCCAATTTTGACCAAACTTCACGTGGATGATCCTTAGATGAATGCTTTTTAGATTTGTTAAAATTAGGTTAGCGCGACATCCAAGATGGCCACCATTACCATATATGGTCGAAACCTTAAAAAATCTTCTTCTCAAGAACCGCTATACAGATTTCAACAGTTTTTCTTTTAAAATGATCACCAACGCCTAGACTATCAAGTTTGTTCAAATGAAGTCCCCGGGAAAAAATGGCCATGCCCCGGGGGTCCAAAGTTTGTATATTGAGATTTTGCATGTTTTTCATATAGACATATAGGAAAAAACTTTAAACATCTTCTTCTCTGAAACCACAAGGCACAGAGGTCTCATGTATTACGTGTAGCATCAGCTTATGGTCCTCTACTAAGTTTGTTCAAATGGTAACCCTGGGGTCAAATTTGTCTCCACCCTGGGGTCAAATTTGTCTCCACCCCGGGGGTCACAGTTTGACATAGACTTATATAGGAAAAAATTTACAAAATCTTCTTCTCGGAAACTACAAGAGCCAGAGGTTTGATATTTTGCATTTACTATAAGCTTATGGTCCTTTACCAATTTTGTTCAAATGGTGACCCTCGGGACACATTTGGCCCCACCCCAAGGGTCACATGTTTTACATAGACATGTATAGGGAAAAACATAAAAAATCTTCTTCTATGAAACTGCAAGAGCCAGAGGTTTAATATTTTGCAATTGCTATAAGCTTATGGTCCTCTTCCAATTTTGTTCAAATGGTGACCCAGGGGTCACATTTGGCCCTGCCCCGGGGGTCACAGTTTTAAATAGGCTTGTATAGGGAAAAACTGAAAAAAATTCTCTTCTCTGGAACCACATGGCACGGAGCTCTCGTGTATTACATGTAGCATCAGCTTATGGTCCTCTACTTAGTTTGTTCAAATGGTGACCCAGGGGTCAAATTTGTCCCCACCCCGGGGGTCACAGTTTTACATAGACTTATATAGGGGAAAAAAAAATCTTCTCAGAAACTACCAGAGCCAGAGGTTGTGATATTTTGCTTTTACTGTAAGCTTATGGTCCTTTACCAAGTTTGTTCAAATGGTGACCCTCGGGTCACATTTGGCCCCACCCCAAGGGTCACATAGTTTTACATAGACATGTATAGGGAAAAACTTTAAAAATCTTCTTCTCTGAAACTGCAAGAGCCAGAGGTTTAACATTTTGCATCTGTTATAAGCTCATGGTCTTCTACCAATTTTGTTCAAATGGTGACCCTGGGGTCACATTTTGACCGCCCCGGGGGTCACAGTTTTACATAGGCTTGTATAGGGAAAAACTGAAAAAAATCTTCTTCTCTGGAACTGCAAGAGCCAGATGTTTAATATTTTGCATTTGCTATAAGCTTATGGTCCGCTACCAAGTTTGTTCAAATGGTGACCCTGGTGTCAAACTTGGCCGCGCCCCGGGGGTCACAGTTTTATATAGACATATATATGGGAAAAAAACAATCTTCTCTGAAACTGCAAGAGCCAGAGGTTTAATATTTTGCATTTACTATAAGATTATGGTCCTCTACCAAGTTTGTTCAATTGGTGACCCTCGGGTAAAATTTGACCCCACCCCTCACAGTTTTACATTAAAGTCTTCTTCTCTGGAACTACAAAAGCCAGAGGTTTAATATTTTGCATTTACTATACTCTTGTGGTCCTTTACCAAGTTTGTTCAATTGGTGACCCTGGGTTCACATTTGGCCCCGCCCCAGGGGTCACGTTTTACATAGACTTGTATAGGGAAAAACTTAAAAAATCTTCTTCTCTAAAACCACAAAGAACACAGCTCTCATATATTACATGTAGCCATGGGGTCACATTTGGCTCTGCCCAAGGTGTTACCCTCTAGCACCTTCATTTTGTATTTGATATTTACCAAACTTTGTCAGGGTCTTAAACTGTCTATATCAATGTTGTTATATACAACAGAGCCCACATTTCTTGAACAATCTTAACCAAACTTGCACAGATTGTATATGACCATAAGATTTCGAAGAAGTTCGATAATGTGCCAGTACTCAGGTGATCGCTTTAGGGCCATCTTGGCCCTCTTGTATTGGTTCAGATTTACTCAGGTGAGCGATATAGGGCCATCATGGCCCTCTTGTTTTAATTGGGAGCATAGGGGCCCTTGTTGGGTCAGTTTTACATAGAGTAACAGGGAAAAATTTCCAAAATTGTCTTCTCTGAAACTACAAGGGCCGTCATTTTTCATCTGATCATTACCAAACGTTAACAAATTGTTAATATCAATGAAAGCTCGGACAATTTTGAAAAACAGCTATATCGGACCAGGAACACCAGAGTTATGAGCCCTTGAATTATTGAAAAATGCTATATTCTGCCTAGTTAAGACGATAGGGCCTTCATTTTTCATCTGATCTTACCAATCTTTATCAGATTGTTACTATCAATGAAATCTTGGACATGTTTTAAAACCAACCAAATTGGATTAGTAACACTGGAGATTGCTGTGTGTCCCATCATTTTAATGGTTGTTCCCTTTAATGCTTGTTCCCTTTAATGTGTGTTCCCTTTAATGTATGTTCCCTTTGATGATTGTTCCCTTTAATATGTGTTCACTTTAATTCTTGTTCACTTTAATGCTTGTTCCCTTTAAAGCATGACATGATGTTGGTTCTTGTCGAAAATCGTTTTGATTCGACGTTAAACATGGCTACCAGCGGCCATCTTTGTTTACATAGAGTTATATAGTAAAAACTTGTAGTGACTACTCCTCTGAAAGAACTTGACGGATTTTCATGAAACTTCACAGTAATGTTGCACTTGATGTCTAGTTGGTCCTGGCAAAATTTAAGGTTGGTCAGAAATTCAAGATGGCCACCATGGCTAACAATAGATTTTTAAATAACAAGTTAGTAGCGACTACTTCTTGAAAACTATAAGTGATATTGATATGGGACTTTTTCTAAAATGATCAGCATGGCATGGTGTTGGTCCTTGTTGAAAATCATTTTGATTCGACATTAAACATGGCTGCCAGCAGCTCTGAAACTACTAGACGGATTTTCAAGAAACTTCACCCGAATATTGCTCTTGCTTTCTGGTTGATCCTAGGAAAGTTTCAGGTCGGCCGGAAATTCAAGATGGCCACCACAGCTAAAAATATATCTTTAAAAAACAAGTTTCTTGAAAACTGTAAGTGATAGTGATATGGGACTTTTTCTAAAATGATTAGCATGACATGATGTTGGTCCTTGTTTATTTTTACATTAAACATGGTTGCCAGCGGCCATCTTTGTTTACATGTCCCAGGGGTTTTTTTTGGCTGTTTTTATAGCCGAAATTTGTTCATATTCCCAGTGCCAAAACATATCTTTTTTCCCAATTAAGAGGTAAACATTTCCAATTTTACAAAAAAAACAACTGTTTTTAGCTCTACTGATCAGAGATCAGCAGAGCTTATGCCGTGGTGCGGCGTCAGTCGTCCGTCTGTCCGTCCGTCTGTCTGTCTGTCCGTCTGTCTGTAAACTTTTTTTTGTAGCGACTTCTCCTCTAAAACTACTGAATGGATTTTCATGAAACTTTACAGAAATGTTGCCCATGAAGTCTAGTTGATCCTAGCAAAAATTCATGTTGATGGGAAATCCAAGATGGCCGCCAGATCTAAAAATAGGTTTTTAAAAAACAAGTTTGTAGCGACTTCTTCATGAAAACTATAAGTGATATTGATATGGGACTTTTTCTAAAATGATCAGCATGACATGATGTTGGTCCTTGTCGAAAATTGTTTTGATTCGACGTTAAACATGGCTGCCAGTGGCCATCTTTGTTCACATAGAGTTATATAATGAAAACTTGTAGCAACTACTCCTCTGAAACTACTTGACGGATTTTCATGAAACTTCACAGGAATGTTGCTCTTGATGTCTAATTGATTCTAGCAAAATTTCAGGTCGGCCGGAAATTCAAGATGGCCGCCACGGCTAAAAATAAATTTTCAAAAAACAAGTTTGTAGCGACTACTTCCTGAAATCAAAATCAATCAGTAGAGCTTCAAGGTCATTGACCTCTTGTATAGTAAAAACTTGTAGCGACTACTCCTCTGAAACTACTTGACAGATTTTCATGAAACTTTACAGGAATATTGCTCTTAATGTCTAATTGATCCTAGCAAAATTTCAGATCAGCCAGAAATTCAAGATGGCCGCCACAGCTAAAAATAGATTTTCAAAAAAGAAGTTTGTAGCGACTACGTCTTGAAAACTATAAGTGATATTGATATGGGACTTTTTGTAAAATGATCAGCATGACATGATGGTTATAAGAGTCAAACATTATTTTGATTCGACATTAAACATGGCTGCCAGTGGCCATCTTTGTTTACATAGAGTTATATGATAAAAACTTGTAGCGACTACTCCTCTGAAACTACTTGACGGATTTTCATGAAACTTCACAGGAATGTTGCCCTTGATGTCTAATTGATCCTAGCAAAATTTCAGGTCGCCCGGAAATTCAAGATGGCTGCCATGGCTAAAAATAGATTTTCAAAATACAAGTTTGTAGCGACTACTACTTGAAAACTATAAGTGATATTGATATTGGATTTTTTGTAAAATGATCAGCATGACATGATGTTGGTCCTTGTCAAAAATTGTTTTGATTCAACGTTAAACATGGCTGCCAGCAGCCATCTTTGTTTACATAGAGTTATATAGTAAAAACTTGTAGCGACTAATCCTTTGAAACTACTTGGCAGATTTTCATGAAACTTTACAGGAATGTTGCTCTTAATGTTTAATTGATCCTAGCAAAATTTCAGATCGGCCAGAAATTCAAGATGGCTGCCACAGCTAAAATTAGATTTTTTAAAAATGAAGTTTGTAGCGACTACGTCTTGAAAACTATAAGTGATATTGATATGGGACTTTTTGTAAAATGATCAGCATGACATGATGGTTATCAGAGTCAAACATTATTTTGATTCGACGTTAAAAATGGCTGTCAGCGGCCATCTTTGTTTACATAGAGTTATATAATGAAAACTTGTAGCGACTATTCCTGTGAAACTACTTGATGGATTTTCATGAAACTTCACAGGAATGTTGCTCTTGATGTCTAATTGAACCTAGCAAAATTTCAGGTCGGCCGGAAATTCAAGATGGCTGCCACGGCTAAAAATAATTTTTCAAAAAACAAGTCTGTAGCGACTACTTCCTGAAATCAAAATCAATCAGTAGAGCTTCAAGGTCATTGACCTCTTGTTTGTTTTTAAGTGTGCCAATCCAATGATTAGGGTTCAAAAGCTTAAATAAAAGCTTCTGTTTATCTTGGTGTACGAAAAACAGTATTAAAGATATAATTATGAAAGGAATGCTTTACTTAATATTTTTCGCGCTAAAATTCCCAATTCCAGGGGTACGGGTCATGTTCCCAAAATCATGAAAAAAAGCCCTGTGTCCAATAATTCTGACTTTCATTTTAGCAGAGTTATGCCTCTTTTCATAAAACTTCAACCTGCAACCTAACCTAGCTCATAACTTGGCAAAATAATGACCTATGGTCATGAAACTTTGTACAATTCCTCCTTATCAATTATCCAATGCAGAGTTGTGCCCCATTTTATAAACGTTTTTTTATTATATTTGTATTTATTATAAAGATTTCTTTTTTTTTCAAAATGCCCTTTTTAGATCACCTGAGCCGAAGGCTCAAGGTGATCTATTGGGATCACTCTGCGTCCGTCGTCCGTCGTCGTCGGCGTCGTCGTTAACTTTTCTTCAAACGACTTCTTCTCAGAAACCGTTTGGCTAATTTTGCCCAAACTTCACATGGATGATCCTTAGATGAATGCTTTTGATTTGTTAAAATTAGGTCAGCTCTACATCCAAGATGGCCGCCATTACTATATATGGTCGAAACCTTAAAAAATCTTCTTCTCCAGAACTGCTGGAGAGATTTCAACAGTTTTTCTTTTAAAATGATCGCCAATGCCTAGACTATCAAGTTTGTTCAAATGAATTCCCCGGGTTATAAAATGGCTGTGCCCCGGGGATCGAAAGTTTGTATATTGAGATTTTGCATGTTTTTCATATAGACATATAGGAAAAAACTTTAAAAAATCTTCTTCTCTGAAACCACAAGGCACAGAGCTCTCATGTATTACATGTAGCATCAGTTTATGGTCCTCTACTAAATTTGTTCAAATGGTGACCCTGGGGTCAAATTTGTCCCCGCCCCGGGAGTCACAGTTTTATATAGGGGAAAAAAAAAAATCTTCTTCTCGGAAACTACAAGAGCCAGAGGTTTGATATTTTGCATTTACTATAAGCTTATGGTCCTTTACCGAGTTTGTTCAAATGGTGACCCAGGGGTCACATTTGATTTGGCCCCGTCCCGGGGGTCACAATTTTACATAGGCTTGTATAGGGAAAAACTGAGAAAAAAAATCTTCTTCTCTGGAACCACATGGCACGGAGCTCTCATGTATTACATGTAGCATCAGCTTATGGTGATCTACTTAGTTTGTTCAAATGGTGACCCTGGGGTCAAATTTGTCCCCGCCCCGGGGGTCACAGTTTTACATAGACTTATATAGGAAAACAATTTAAAAAATCTTCTTGGAAACTAAAAGAGCCAGAGGTTTGATATATTGCATTTACTATAAGCTTATGGTCCTTTACCAAGTTTGTTCAAATGGTGAACCTCGGGTCCCATTTGGCCCCGCCCCAATCTTAACCAAACTTGCTCAGATTGTATATGACCATAAGATTTCGAAGAAGTTCGATAATGTGCCAGTACTCAGGTGATCGCTTTAGGGCCATCTTGGCCCTCTTGTTTATTAACAATTTTAAAAAATATGTTCCAGTTCATGAAGGATTGCACCCCTTGTCTTCAAATTTGTGGAACACCCTTCTATTTTCATGTCCCATATAAAGCAAATGCTAATATATAAACACTTTGTAGAGCCGCCACAGGTCCTCTTGGACCACTTGTTTTAATACTTAGGTCACATGTTTCTGGCGGCTTGACTGGCCGTCCACCACCTTCCAGTTTTCATAAAATAAGGTGAAACATAATGGAGATGTCTGAATAGCTCCTTTGAAAATTTGTTTATTTGATATTTCAGGTTAGTCCAAATAGAGGTGCTGATAGGGGAAATAATGTTCCAGTCACCTACCACCCCCAACAGTCGCAGATTGCTGAAAATGTGAATGGTGCCGCACTGTCCGAGGAAGATGAAGGTGTTATTTCTTACAAGTTCACACAATCCCATTGAAACTGATTTGAAATCTAAGCACCAAGTGCTGGAAGTTGTGAAAATTTATTCTATTTTAACATATTAGCATACATACGAGGGTGCTTCAACAAGTTCTGTCACTAGGCATATATACTTTTAACTGGATATTACACTGAGATAAAGTAGTGTATATATAGTACTACTGGGTTCACTCTCTTAAATTCCACAGCAAAAATGAAAAATTTCTGGTTATTTATACCCCTGAATTACCTCCCCCTACCACACCTTTTGGATACTGGCATCTCTGAAAATGTCCTTTACAAAACGTTGAAAAATTATTTGAATAATTTTATGCTTTTAAATCTTCTTGTACGCCATCTGTTTTTATTCGCCTATAATCCATGTAAATGATTATCGGTAATTCGGAAAGGTCTTGATGTAAACCAGATATGAGTGAATGCATATCCCTTAATTTTAGCGGAAATAACACTGATTTTCTTCATTTTGTTTACGGAAATGTTATAATATCTTTTAAATGTCGTAATTATTCTCATAGTATTTATATGTTTTCATATTTTTTTTACAAATACCTGTCCTTCAGTGTTTAAATTTCATATTCAACACATTATTGTAGAATTCTGCACAATGTTTAGTGAAAATATTGATCATCCAAAAACGCTATTTCAGAAGACTTCCCTTCCATTTAATGTCCATTTATCATTAAATTAATTTTACATGTTAGCTTAAAATGTTAATTTCTAAGACAATGCCTTTTCATCTACCATGCTTAAATTCTGAAACTTGTAATGCGCAGATATAACTGGTAATGTATGAGAAATTTCAAAGGTCTTCGACAAGTACTTAAAGAGAAACAGGCATTTAAAAAAAGTAACAGTTAACATACCTGAAAATAACTCGGGACGAAAATGCCTCAGTATGTATAAGTGATGTGTATTAAATGTTCCATAACTTCTGTCACACAAAAGATACAGCATTCAATTTACCATCAATGGAATGGTATTGAAACTCTCTTTCATTTGGTACCAAACATCAACACTCACAACGAGCATATAATTGTTAAAACGCGTTAGTGACAGAACTTATTGAATGACCCTCGTAAATCCAAGTATAGTCCTAAATGTCCACTTTATATTTGGCCTGTGTGGTAGCTGGTCAAGAATATGGCCAAAGCCTATCCTGGCAGTGAGGTAGAGTTATCTCAAATTAAAGTAACTATCCTGCCAACAACAGCCACCTTTTACATGTTTACACCATTTCTAAACCTACTGACGACGAGGTATATATATATAGCTTACATATTTTGAGAGTTCAAACTATCGACTATACAAACAGCTTTAACCGGCCAAGCCAAACCTCAAAAAGGCAGCGTCGAATTAAAGAGTTACCAACTCAAAATTAACTTTACATATATTTTACGTATATTCAATCACGGGTATAAAACCTGTGAAAAAGGCTATAATTTTTATCGGCACATATACGTACATTATCAGGGTCTGAACACCTTGAAAGAGTTTTGATAAACAGTTTTGTAGTGTAATTTTGCCATTATCAGGCATTATTTGGCAGGTTAGCTTCTTTAATGTTTACTTTTCAGTGGTTATATTGGATTCTGTCTGTCCGTCTGTGTGTCCATAAACACAGCCTTGTGTGCATGATAAATCTTCAACCTTTGTAGCCACACTCATGACATTTTACAGATGGGCTGTCGTTGGTGAGAGATGGAACCCTAATGATTTGGGGTCAGAAGGTCTATGTCACCAAACCTGCTCCAGATACAAATATATGTAAAATTAGTGGTGGGGGTATATTAGTCAGCCCCACAGGGTGTAAGTTCTAATTTGCAATACGCATTACATTTGGTCATCATCATGGCCCCTGTGTGGTTTCTGGGTATTACTTGAGTGTGGGTAGAAAACAACCATCATGGCTGTTACTCCAGCATGAATGGAGTGTTCATGCAGAATTTGCAACAACTCTGCAAAGCCCAATTCAATTATAGAGCAGTTAGAGTGAAAGGAAATTTGTAAAAAGGAGATATGTATTTCAGGACTCAGTGATCAAAGATGTTGTGCATGGTTTTGGATAATAATTTGTTTTTTGGCTATGGTCTTTGTTCTACTTTACATCTTCTTGTCTTAGGTGAGTGAATTGACTTGTTTAATGGTTCACCAGTACATAAGTTGATTATTTAGAGCAGTGAGGCTGAACAGGTGAGTGAAATGACTTATCTTTTTATGGTTCACCAGCACATTAGTTGATTATTTAGAGCAGTGAGGCTGAACAGGTGAGTGAAGTGACTTATCTTTTTATGGTTCACCAGCACATTAGTTGATTATTTAGAGCAGTGAGGCTGAACAGGTGAGTGAAGTGACTTATCTTTTTATGGTTCACCAGTACATTAGTTGAGCAGTGGGGATGAAAAGGTGAGTAATAAATTGACTTGTTTAATGGTTCACCAGCACATTAGTTGAATATTTAGAGCAGTGAGGGTGAAGAGGTGAGTGAATTGACTGGCTGATTAATGGTTCACCAGCACATAAGTTGAATATTTAGAGCAGTGAGGGTGAAGAGGTGAGTGAATTGACTTGCTGTTTAATGGTTCACCAGCACATTTAATAATTTGATTATTTAGACCAGTGAGGATGAAAAGGTGAGTGAATTGAACTGTTTAATGGTTCACCAGCACATAAGTTGAATATTTAGAGCAGTGAGGGTGAAGAGGTGAGTGAATTGACTGGCTGATTAATGGTTCACCAGCACATAAGTTGAATATTTAGAGCAGTGAGGGTGAAGAGGTGAGTGAATTGACTTGCTGTTTAATGGTTCAATAGCACATTTAATAATTTGATTATTTAGACCAGTGAGGATGAAAAGGTGAGTGAATTGAACTGTTTAATGGTTCACCAGCACATAAGTTGAATATTTAGAGCAGTGAGGGTGAAGAGGTGAGTGAATTGACTGGCTGATTAATGGTTCACCAGCACATAAGTTGAATATTTAGAGCAGTGAGGGTGAAGAGGTGAGTGAATTGACTTGCTGTTTAATGGTTCACCAGCACATTTAATAATTTGATTATTTAGACCAGTGAGGATGAAAAGGTGAGTGAATTGAACTGTTTAATGGTTCACCAGCACATAAGTTGAATATTTAGAGCAGTGAGGGTGAAGAGGTGAGTGAATTGACTTGCTGTTTAATGGTTCACCAGCCATTTAATAATTTGATTATTTAGACCAGTGAGGATGAAAAGGTGAGTGAATTGAACTGTTTAATGGTTCACCAGCACATAAGTTGAATATTTAGAGCAGTTAGGGTGAAGAGGTGAGTGAATTGACTTGCTGTTTAATGGTTCACCAGCCATTTAATAATTTGATTATTTAGACCAGTGAGGATGAAAAGGTGAGTGAATTGAACTGTTTAATGGTTCACCAGCACATAAGTTGAATATTTAGAGCAGTGAGGGTGAAGAGGTGAGTGAATTGACTGGCTGATTAATGGTTCACCAGCACATAAGTTGAATATTTAGAGCAGTGAGGGTGAAGAGGTGAGTGAATTGACTTGCTGTTTAATGGTTCACCAGCACATTTAATAATTTGATTATTTAGACCAGTGAGGATGAAAAGGTGAGTGAATTGAACTGTTTAATGGTTCACCAGCACATAAGTTGAATATTTAGAGCAGTGAGGGTGAAGAGGTGAGTGAATTGACTTGCTGTTTAATGGTTCACCAGCCATTTAATAATTTGATTATTTAGACCAGTGAGGATGAAAAGGTGAGTGAATTGAACTGTTTAATGGTTCACCAGCACATAAGTTGAATATTTAGAGCAGTTAGGGTGAAGAGGTGAGTGAATTGACTTGCTGTTTAATGGTTCACCAGCCATTTAATAATTTGATTATTTAGACCAGTGAGGATGAAAAGGTGAGTGAATTGAACTGTTTAATGGTTCACCAGCACATAAGTTGAATATTTAGAGCAGTGAGGGTGAAGAGGTGAGTGAATTGACTGGCTGATTAATGGTTCACCAGCACATAAGTTGAATATTTAGAGCAGTGAGGGTGAAGAGGTGAGTGAATTGACTTGCTGTTTAATGGTTCACCAGCACATTTAATAATTTGATTATTTAGACCAGTGAGGATGAAAAGGTGAGTGAATTGAACTGTTTAATGGTTCACCAGCACATAAGTTGAATATTTAGAGCAGTGAGGGTGAAGAGGTGAGTGAATTGACTTGCTGTTTAATGGTTCACCAGCACATTTAATAATTTGATTATTTAGACCAGTGAGGATGAAAAGGTGAGTGAATTGAACTGTTTAATGGTTCACCAGCACATAAGTTGAATATTTAGAGCAGTGAGGGTGAAGAGGTGAGTGAATTGACTTGCTGTTTAATGGTTCACCAGCCATTTAATAATTTGATTATTTAGACCAGTGAGGATGAAAAGGTGAGTGAATTGAACTGTTTAATGGTTCACCAGCACATAAGTTGAATATTTAGAGCAGTTAGGGTGAAGAGGTGAGTGAATTGACTTGCTGTTTAATGGTTCACCAGCACATTTAATAATTTGATTATTTAGACCAGTGAGGATGAAAAGGTGAGTGAATTGAACTGTTTAATGGTTCACCAGCACATAAGTTGAATATTTAGAGCAGTGAGGGTGAAGAGGTGAGTGAATTGACTGGCTGATTAATGGTTCACCAGCACATAAGTTGAATATTTAGAGCAGTGAGGGTGAAGAGGTGAGTGAATTGACTTGCTGTTTAATGGTTCAATAGCACATTTAATAATTTGATTATTTAGACCAGTGAGAATGAAAAGGTGAGTGAATTGAACTGTTTAATGGTTCACCAGCACATAAGTTGAATATTTAGAGCAGTGAGGGTGAAGAGGTGAGTGAATTGACTGGCTGATTAATGGTTCACCAGCACATAAGTTGAATATTTAGAGCAGTGAGGGTGAAGAGGTGAGTGAATTGACTTGCTGTTTAATGGTTCACCAGCACATTTAATAATTTGATTATTTAGACCAGTGAGGATGAAAAGGTGAGTGAATTGAACTGTTTAATGGTTCACCAGCACATAAGTTGAATATTTAGACCAGTGAGGGTGAAGAGGTGAGTGAATTGACTTGCTGTTTAATGGTTCACCAGCACATTTAATAATTTGATTATTTAGACCAGTAAGGATGAAAAGGTGAGTGAATTGGACTGTTTAATGGTTCACCAGTACATAAGTTGAATATTTAGAGCAGTGAGGATGAAAAGGTGAGTAAATTAAATTGGTTAATGGTTCACCAGCACAGTAGTTAATTATTTAGAGCAGTGAGAATGAAAAGGTGAGTGAATTGAACTGTAGTTTAATGGTTCATCAGTACATAAGTTGAATATTTAGAGCAGTGAGGATGAAAAGGTGAGTGAATTGAACTGTTTAATGGTTCACCAGTACATTTAATAGTTTGATTATTTAGACCAGTAAGGATGAAAAGGTGAGTGAATTAAATTAGTAAATGATTCACCAGCACAGTAATTAATTATTAAGAGCAGTGAGAGTAAAAAGGTGAGTGAATTGACATGTATATATATAGTTTAAAGGGTCCTCCAAATTGAAATAACTTTCCTTTGTATTACAAAGATAATGATTAGCAGTTTCTAAAAATAATTCAGTCAAAATCGTAAACATATTCGTTCATCGGTAAATCACGAATCCATACGGCACATTTGCCCCTAATACACACCTGTCACGGAAACGTAACTGAGGTTTCACGGAAACAGCCGAATGGAAAAACCCCGTTGACGTCACGCATTACCTATGGTTCGTTAGAAACCAAAATGGCGGACACAAACCAAGTTAACAATGCGAGCGAAGTGGACAATCAACATTTTGTGTACCCCATCCACTTTGATTCTGAGCGTATAAAGTATAAATGAAAACAATAAACGAATAATACAAATAAACTCATGATATGAGATTTTTTAATGTCTTCATCCTGTGACTGTGCCTCCGTCTGTGGGTCTGCAAATCGGAGAATCGGTGAATTGCGTCAGGTTTCAGCATTGGTTTTAAGTTTTGATACCTACTGTATTTACTCAATGAGTCCGGACACTCATTAATTCCGGACACCTAATTAATTGAAGAAAATAATAAAACTAGTGCTCGGACATATTAAGAAATCATTCTTATTTCAATAGTTTTGATGCTTTTATAATTTCGGACATCGGGAAAAGATGAATTATTCGCCGAAAATGACAGGTTAAAATTACGATCAACGACTTCTAATTGCTGATTGCATCTCGATAATTACCAACAGAGGCAGCAGAATATACTTCAATGAATTTAATTGTAACTTGTTTGATGCAATTAAATAAAAAGTTTTTGATCGTGATTTTTAGCTCTACTGATCAGAGATCAGCAGAGCTTATGCCGTGGTGCGGAGTCCGTCGTCCGTCTGTCCGTCCGTCCGTCTGTCCGTCCGTCCGTTAACTTTTATTTGTAGCGACTACTCCTCTGAAACTACTGGATGGATATTCATAAAACTTTACAGAAATGTTGCCCATGAAGTCTAGTTGATCCTAGCAAAAATTCATGTTGATGTGAAATCCAAGATGGCCGCCAAAGCTAAAAATAGATTTTTTAAATTCAAGTTTGTAGCGACTACTTCTTGAAAACTATAAGTGATATTGATATGGGACTTTTTCTAAAATGATCAGCATGACATGATGTTGATCCTAGTCAAAAATCGTTTTGATTCAACGTTAAACATGGCTGCCAGCGGCCATCTTTGTTTACATAGAGCTATATAGTAAAAACTTGTAGCGACTACTTCTCTGAAACTACTTGGCGGATTGTCATGAAACTTTACAGGAATGTTGCTCTTGATGTCTAATTGATCCTAGAAAAATTTCAGGTCGGCCGTAAATTCAAGATGGCCGTCACAGCTAAAAATAGATTTTTAAAAAATAAGTTTGTAGCGACTACTTCTTGAAAACTATAAGTGATATTGATATGGGACTTTTTTTAAAATGATCAGCATTACATGATGTTGATCCTAGTCAAAAATCGTTTTGATTCAACGTTAAACATGGCTGCCAGCGGCCATCTTTGTTTACATAGAGTTATATAATAAAAACTTGTAGCGGCTACTCCTCTGAAACTACTTGGCGGATTGTCATGAAACTTTACAGGAATGTTGCTCTTGATGTCTAATTTATCCTAGAAAAATTTCAGGTCGGCCGGAAATTCAAGATGGCCGTCAAAGCTAAAAATAGATTTTTAAATAATAAGTTTGTAGCGACTACTTCTTGAAAACTATAAGTGATATTGATATGGGACTTTTTCTAAAATGATCAGCATGACATGATGTAGATCCTTGTGGAAAATTATTTTGATTCGACGTTAAACATGGCTGCCAGTGGCCATCTTTGGTTACATAGAGTTATATAGTAAAAACTTGTAGCGACTACTCCTCTGAAACTACTTGGCGGATTGTCATGAAACTTCACAGGAATGTTGCTCTTGATGTCTAATTGATCCTAGAAAAATTTCAGGTCGGCCGGAAATTTAAGATGGCCGTCACAGCTAAAATAGATTTTTAAAAAATAAGTTTGTAGAGACTACTTCTTGAAAACTATAAGTGATATTGATATGGGACTTTTTCTAAAATGATCAGCATGACATGATGTAGATCCTTGTGGAAAATTATTTTGATTCGACATTAAACATGGCTGCCAGTGGCCATCTTTGGTTACATAGAGTTATATAGTAAAAACTTGTGGCGACTACTCCTCTGAAACTACTTGACGGATGTTCATGAAACTTCACAGGAATGTTGCTCTTGATGTCTAGTTGACCCTAGAAAAATTTCAGGTCGGCCGGAAATTCAAGATGGCCGCCACAAATAGATTTAAAATAAATAAGTTTGTAGCGACTACTTTTTCAAAACAATAAGAGATATTGATATGGGACTTTTTCTAAAATGATCAGTATGACATGATGTTGGTCCTTGTCGAAAATCGTTTTGATTTGACGTTAAACATGGCTTCCGGCCATTTTTGTTTACATAGAGTTATATAATGAAAACTTGTAGCGACTACTTCTCTGAAACTACTTGACGGATTTTCATGAAACTTCACAGGAATGTTGCTCTTAATGTCTTATTGATCTTAGCAAAATTTCAGGTCGGCCGGAAATTCAAGATGGCCGCCACGGTTAAAAATAGATTTTCAAAAAACAAGTCTGTAGCGACTACTTCCTGAAATCAAAATCAATCAGTAGAGCTTCAAGGTCATTGACCTCTTGTTTACTGTTATTAACGAGCCATTTTGAAACAATTACATTATTACTGACCCATGCTATAATTTTGTGTAATCGGTCAGGCGCGTGTTGAAACAATTGTCTAAACCAGGTAAAACCATTCCAATGTAGGTGTTACGGGTTGTTTTGTGTTGTCGCTGTCGTAGCTAGTGGGCCATTCCATTATATGGCATTACCAGCAAAACTACGGTCTCGCTCACACAGGTAAAGTGCTGTGCGATTTGTTGTCTATTTGTACAGACACATGAACTATTTTTAGCTCGACTGATCAGAGATCAGCAGAGCTTATGCCGTGGTGCGGCGTCCGTCTGTCTGTCCGTCTGTCTGTAAACTTTTTTTTGTAGCGACTACTCCTCTGAAACTACTGAATGGATTTTCATAAAACTGTACAGAAATGTTGCCCATGAAGTCTAGTTGATCCTAGCAAAAATTCATGTTGATGTGAAATCCAAGATGGCCGCCAAATCTAAAAATAGGTTTTTAAAAAACAAGTTTGTAGCGACTACTTCTTGAAAACTATAAGTGATATTGATATGGGACTTTTTCTAAAATGATCAGCATGACATGATGTTGGTCCTTGTCGAAAATCGTTTTGATTCGACGTTAAACATGGCTGCCAGCGGCCATCTTTGTTTACATAGAGTTATATAATGAAAACTTGTAGCGACTACTCCTCTGAAACTTCTTGACGGATTTTCATGAAACTTCACAGGAATGTTGCTTTTGATGTCTAATTGATCCTAGCAAAATTTCAGGTCGGCCAGAAATTCAAGATGGCCGCCACGGCTAAAAATAAATTTTCAAAATACAAGATTGTAGCGACTTCTTCTTGAAAACTATAAGTGATATTGATATGGGACTTTTTCTAAAATGATCAGCATGACATGATGTTGGTCCCTGTCAAAAATTGTTTTGATTCAACGTTAAACATTGCTGCCAGCGGCCATCTTTGTTTACATAGAGTTATATAGTAAAAACTTGTAGCAACTACTGCTTTGAAACTACTTGGAGGATTTTCATGAAACTTCACAGGAATGTTGCTCTTAATGTCTAATTGATCCTAGCAAAATTTCAGATTGGCCAGAAATTCAAGATGGGCGCCACAGCTAAAAATAGATTTTTAAAAAATAAGTTTGTAGCGACTACGTCTTGAAAACTATAAGTGATATTGATATGGGACTTTTTGTAAAATGATCAGCATGACATGATGGTTATCAGAGTCAAATATTATTTTGATTCGACGTTAAACATGGCTGCCAGTGGCCATCTTTGTTTACATAGTTATATAATGAAAACTTGTAGCGACTACTCCTCTGAAACTACTCGACGGATTTTCATGAAACTTCACAGGAATGTTGCTCTTGATGTAGCAAAATTGATCCTAGCAAAATTTCAGGTCGGCCGGAAATTCAAGATGGCCGCCATACAAAATAATTTTTCAAAAAACAAGTCTGTAGCGACTACTTCCTGAAATCAAAATCAATCAGTAGAGCTTCAAGGTCATTGACCTCTTGTTTATTTCATACTATAAGCATGACATGCTTTGTTTTTAGCTCTACTGGCCAAGGGCCAGCAGAGCTTATGGGATGCTGTGTTGTCCGTCGTCCGTCGTCTGTCGTCTGTCTGTCGTCTGTCTGTCGTCTGTCGTCCGTTAACTTTTCTTCAAACGACTTCTTCTCAGAAACCGCTTGGCTAATTTTGACCAAACTTCACGTGGATGATCCTTAGTAGAATGCTTTTTAGATTTGTTAAAATTAGGTCAATGCTACATCCAAGATGGCTGCCATTACCATATATGGTCGAAACCTTAAAAAATCTTCTTCTCCAGAACCGCTGGACAGATTTCAACAGTTTTTCTTTTAAAATGATCGCCAACGCCTAGACTATCAAGTTTGTTCAAATAAAGTCCCCGGGGTCAAAAATGGCCGTGCCCCGGGGGTCCAAAATTTGTATATTGAGGTTTTGCATGTTTTTCATATAGACATATAGGAAAAAACTTTAAAAAATCTTCTTCTCTGAAACCACAAGGCACAGAGCTCTCATGTATTACATGTAGCATCAGCTGATGGTCCTCTACTAAGTTTGTTCAAATGGTGACCCTGGGGTCAAATTTGTCCCCGCCCCGGGGGTCACAGTTTTACATAGAATTATATAGGATTTTTTTTTTAAAAATCTTCTTCTCGGAAACTACAAGAGCCAGAGGTTTGATATTTTGCATTTACTATAAGCTTATGGTCCTTTACCAAGTTTGTTCAAATGGTGACCCTCGGGTCACTTTTGGCCCCGCCCCAAGGGTCACATGTTTTACATAGACATGTATAGGGAAAAACTTAAAAAATCTTCTTCTCTGAAACTGCAAGAGCCAGAGGTTTAATATTTTGCATTTGCTATAAGCTTGTGGTCCTCTATCAAGTTTGTTCAAATGGTGACCCAGGGGTCACATTTGGCCCCACCCCGGGGGTCACAGTTTTACATAGGCTTGTATAGGGAAAAACTGAAAAAAATCTTCTTCTCTGGAACCACATGGCACAGAGCTCTCATGTAATACATGTAGCATCAGCTTATGGTCCTCTACTAAGTTTGTTCAAATGGTGACCCGGGGGTCAAATTTGTCCCCGCCCCGAGGGTCACATTTTTACATGACTTATATAGGATTTTTTTTTTAAAAGTCTTCTTCTCGCCAACTACAAGAGTCAGAGGTTTGATATGTTACATTTATTATAAGCTTATGGTCCTTTACCAAGTTTGTTCAAATAGTGACAATAGTGACCCTGGGGTCACATTTGGTCCCGCCCCAAGGGTCACATGTTTTACATAGACATGTATAGGGAAAAACTTAAAAAATCTTCTTCTCTGAAACTGCAAGAGCCAGAGGTTTAATATTTTGGTGTTGCTATAAGCTTATGGTCCTTTACCTATTTTGTTCAAATGGGGACCCTGGGGTCACATCTGGCCCTGCCCCGGGGATTCACAGTTTTACATAAATGCTTGTAGAGGGAAAAACTGAAGAAAAAAAATCTTCTCTGGAACTGCAAGAGCCAGAGGTTTAATATTTTGCATTTGCTAAAAGCTTATGGTCCTTTACCAAGTTTGTTCAAATGGTGACCCTGGGGTCACATTTGGCCCCGCCCCAAGGGTCACATGTTTTACATAGACATGTATAGGGAAAAACTTAAAAAATCTTCTTCTCTGAAACTGCAAGAGCCAGAGGTTTAATATTTTGCTGTTGCTATAAGCTTATGGTCCTTTACCAATTTTGTTCAAATGGGGACCCTGGGGTCACATCTGGCCCCGCCCTGGGGGTCACAGTTTTACATAAATGCTTGTATAGGGAAAAACTGAAAAAAATCTTCTCTGGAACTGCAAGAGCCAGAGGTTTAATATTTTGCATTTGCTGTAAGTTTATGGTCCTTTACCAAGTTTGTTCAAATGGTAACCCTCGGGTCGCATGTTTTACATAGACATGTATAGAGATTTATTTTTTTGAATTTCTTTTTTTTTTTGAATTTTTTTTTTGATTTTTTTTTTGATTTTTTTTATTGAATTTTTTTTTTTGAAATATCTTCTCTTTTTTTTGAAATGTTTTGCAATTTTATTTTGCAATTTTTTGCCATTTTTGCCATTTTTTTTTGCAATTTTTTTTTTTTTTTTAGCTCTATGTTCGACCAGTCGGACCAGTAACAGAGGTGTTCTTGATTTAGTTGAACATGCTATATGTTGCCTCGTTGATACGGTTGGGCCTTCATTTTTCATCTGATCTTTACCAAACTTTACCAGATTCTTTAGTTATGGCCTTTGATTTAGTTAAAAAGCTGTTTTTTGCCCGAAACTTTCAAAAAAACGTAAATGGCAGTCACTCACTTCATTGATGTTATAAGAGCCATGTTAGCCAGTAGAGCGTCCACAGCCCCTCTTGGGCCTCTTGTTTAGCTTCGATTTGAGGAATAACATGATGGTACAACTAAATGGATAAAGAACAAGACTATTTTATAATTTTAATTTATTTTCTGCAATACCTTGTATGTTTTTATTTTGTAATAAAATAATCAACATGTTTTAAAACATGTTTTAAAATTGCATTGTCTCATTATTCAATAAAGTTCATTGTTACATTTCAAACAAAATATAATAATTTAATATAATAAACTAGATGTCATAAGTGTTCATTAGTTCATTGTTTACACATTTTTTATTAGTTCACTGTTGTGGATTGAATCGCATATAGCCCAGTATACTATTACACAGTCCGCGTTAGCCAGCATATAACTACACTTGTGACTAAAACGCGACAGTTCCACAGATCAAACAGTGTACCGCTCACTCACCACAAAATTAAAAGGAATAACCCACTCTACCCGCGTGTACTGATTTCACAGGTTTTACAGTTTGCCCAAGTTGAGTACCGTAATTTTAGACAGTTTGTAGAATAGCCGCATAATTACCAATAAGTGATCATTAATGGATGGATTTTTGTAATTACCGTAAACAACGAAGGTGAGATTGCCCTGAACATCACAGTTAAAAATACTTACCGTAGAATGTTAATTTACCATTCCCTCTCAAAATATTCGGACATTGGCAATTTAAATATGAATTAATTTTGGAAAGTTATATTTCCGGAAACCAAAAAAAATAATTATGTTATCCCATCTGAACTGATAGAGTAAATGTAATCTCTTTTCGTTACATAAGAGTCATCAAAATCTTTCTCAGTAAAATGGTCCGAACATACGCGAGAGTGCTCTGAAAAATTGCATTTCACACCGTTTTGCAAAACAAGTTCAATCCATTTAGTTCGATGACGGCAACATGGAAATGTGTGTAGACTTACACTGCCTTCCTGTTTACTTTTTCTACAAAAGCTTAATGAGCACCTTTTCACCATGATGAAGACACGAACACATCAATAATATTCCAGGGTTTAAAACACTTAGGCTATATGATAAAAATGACATCCAACAAGAGTAACGGTTTGTTTACAAATAGATACGCGCCATAATTGATTATGTAAATTAGGTAGTTTGTACGGAAGATGTGATTGGTCGTCCCTTATGACGTCATTTTCCGAAGATCGATCGCGCACCAGTTTTTTTTGTGTACAGGTAAACTTCATACCTGTAAAACTTGCATTTATCAACGTTTTTTGAGAAAACGGACGATGACATTGACATTCTTTTATAATAAGCTTTCATTTAAAATCACTTTATTTTTCAATTTGGAGGACCCTTTAATGGTTCACCAGAACATTAGTTGGTTATTTAGAACAATGAGGGTGAAAAGGTGAGTGAATTGAACTGTTTAATGGTTCATCAACACATTAGTTTGCTTTATTGAGACCAGTGAGTATGAAAAGGTGAGTGAATTAAACTGTTTAATGGTTCAACACATTAGTTGATTATTTAGAGCAGTGAAGATGAAAGGATACAAAGACCACCCCTACTCTTACTAGTAGATACCTCTGGCACTTTTACATGCAGGAGAATAAACTTTTTTATGCTAATTGCTGCCTGTCTGCCCAAGGTTTCTGCTTTGTCTGCCTGTTTCTCCATCCCTCCTTCCATCTGTCCATCTTGTTTTTCTTGTCCGGAGCATATCTTTGAAACCACTTAATGTAATCGCATGTAACTTTTTGCAAGTGAAAAACACAAACAGAAGATAAAACAGTTTTGTAGTGAAATTTTGCCATTATCAGGATCTGAGTTTTGATAAACAGTTTTGTAGTGTAATTTTGCCATTATCAGGCATTATTTGGCGGGTTAGTTTCTTTAATGTTTACTTTTCAGTGGTTATATTGGATTCTGTGCGTCCGTCTGTCTGTGTGTCCATAAACACAGCCTTGTGTGCATGATAAATCTTCAAACTTTGTAGCCACACTCATGACATTTTACAGATGGGCTGTCGTTAGTGAGAGATGGAACCCTAATGATTTTGGGGTCGGAAGGTCTATGTCACCAAACCTGCTCCAGATACAAATATTTGTAAAATTAGTGGTGGGGGTATATTAGCCAGCCCCACAGGGTGTAAGTTCTAATTTGCAATACTCATTACATTTGGTCATCATCATGACCCCTGTGTGGTTTCTTGGTATTACTTGAGTGTGGGCAGAAAACAACCATCATGGCTGTTACTCTAGCGTAAATGGAGTGTTCATGCATAATTTGCAGCAACTCTGCAAAGCCCAATTCAATTATAGAGCAGTTAGAGTGAAAGGAACTTTGTAAAAAAGGAGATATGTATTATAATGATTGTTATTTTCAGATCTCTGTGACTCAAAATGTTGTGCGGTGTGTTGGATATTTACTTGTTGTGTGGCTATTGTCACTGTTCTACTTTACGTCTTCTTGTCTTAGGTGAGTGAATCAACTTGTTTAATGGTTCACCAGCACATTAGTTGATTATTTAGAGCAGTGAGGCTGAACAGGTGAGTGAATTAACTTATCTTTTTATGGTTCACCAGCACATAAGTTGATTATTTAGGGCAGTGAGGGTGAAGAGGTGAGCAAATAGACTTGTTGTTTAATGGTTCACGATCACGTTAGTTGAATATTTAGAGCAGTGAGGGTTAAAAGGTGAGTGAATTGAACTGTTTAATGGTTCACCAGCACATACGTTTGCTTTATTTAGAGCAGTGACATGGTTCGCACAGACTTGAAAAGGCCCTAAATTTTGATGAGTTGCTTGAAAAGGCCCTAAATTGCATGTCAGGCCCTAAAAAGTCCCTAAATTTACTCAATACGGCCCTAAAAATTAGTTTTGGTGGCCCTAAATTTCATTTCGCACATTATTTGGGCTGTCAAGGTGTTGTTGCTTCTAAAAATAGAATGAATTCAAGAACGACAACTCCTACGAAATTTCTAAAAATAGAATGAATTCAAGAACGGCAACTCCTACGAAATTAGATTTGTACTATTGTACATCGTACTCAGTTTGTTTCATACTCGGTTATATTTCAGAGGGGAAGTTATTAGCCAGCCAACCTTGCAGCCATTTTTGCACGGCCGTTTTTGAAAAATCGCGGCCAATATTTGGTGGAGTGGGTGGGGTATAATTAAAAAAAAAAAAAATTTTTTTTGGCTAAACCACAGGTATTCGGGGAGTAACTTAGACTTACACTTGAATTTTTCAGAAAAAAAACCAAACATCATTTAAATACTAATCAAACATTAAAAACACAAATTTAAAAAAAATAAATTATATTACTAATATAATTTTTTTTTTTTTTTATTTTTTTTTTTTTTAAATTTGTGTTTTTAATGTTTGATTAGTATTTAAATGATGTTGTTGTTTTTTTCTGAAAAATTCAAGTGTAAGTCTAAGCTACTCCCGAATACCTGTGGACAAGGCCATAGAGCTGAAAACTTGTTTAATCTTAGGTAGGTCCAGGTTTATTGGCTATAAATACAGTAAAACCTAGCTAATGCAACCGCTTACAATATACACATTTAGTGTTGTTTTTTACAGGTGACTGCTTAATGCAGCACTATAGTTTGCAGAAAGCTATTAGAGGAGCTTTCTACAATACTATCATGCTGCATTAAGCTGCCACCTATCTTCTTGTAGGGGTCACTTTAGAGGGGTTTTACTGTAGCAGTAAGCAGGAATTTTAGTCAAATGCATAATTATGCTATAAATATTGAGGCCCTAAATTTAGCGAAAATGTCCATAAAAAGGCCCTAAAAAGGCCCCAAATTTAGGTTTGAAAAGTCTGTATGAACCATGAGTGAGGATGAAAAGGTGAGTGAATTGAACTGTTTAATGGTTCACCAGTACATAAGTTGAATATTTAGAGCAGTGAGGATGAAAAGGTGAGTGAATTTGACTGTTTAATGGTTCACCAGTACATTTAATAGTTTGATTATTTAGACCAGTGAGGATGAAAAGGTGAGTGAATTGACTTGTAGTTTAATGGTTCACCAGTACATAAGTTAAATATTTAGAGCAGTGAGGATGAAAATGACTTGTAGTTTAATGGTTCACCAGTACATAAGTTAAATATTTAGAGCAGTGAGGATGAAAATGACTTGTAGTTTAATGGTTCACCAGTACATGAGTTGAATATTTAGAGCAGTGAGGATGAAAAGGTGAGTGAATTGACTTGTAGTTTAATGGTTCATCAGTACATAAGTTGAATATTTAGAGCAGTTAGGATGAAAATGACTTGTAGTTTAATGGTTCAACAGTACATAAGTTGAATATTTAGAGCAGTGAGGATGAAAAAGTGAGTGAATTGAACTGTTTAATGATTCACCAGCACATAACTTGAATATTTAGAGCAGTGAGAATGAAAAGGTGAGTGAATTGAACTGTTTAATGGTTAACCAGAACATAAGTTGAATATTTAGAGCAGTGAGGATGAAAAGGTGAGTGAATTGAACTGTTTAATGGTTCACCAGTACATAAGTTGAATATTTAGAGCAGAAAGGATGAAAAGGTGAGTGAATTGACTTGTAGTTTAATGGTTCACCAGTACATAAGTTGATTATTTAGAGCAGTGAGGGTGAAGAGGTGAGTGAATTGACTTGCTGTTTAATGGTTCACCAGCACATTTAATAATTTGATTATTTAGACCAGTGAGGATGAAAAGGTGAGTGAATTAAATTGGTTAATGATTCACCAGCACAGTAATTAATTATTTAGAGCAGTGAGAGTAAAAAGGTGAGTGAATTGACATGTATATATATAGTTTAATGGTTCACCAGCACATTAGTTGGTTATTTAGACCAGTGAGGATGAAAAGGTGAGTGAATTGAACTGTTTAATGGTTCATCAACACATTAGTTTGCTTTATTAAGACCAGTGAGGATGAAAAGGTGAGTGAATTTAACTGTTTTATGGTTCATCAACACATTAGTTTGCTTTATTAAGACCAGTGAGGATGAAAAGGTGAGTGAATTGAACTGTTTAATGGTTCAACACATTAGTTGATTATTTAGAGCAGTGAGGATGAAAGGATACAAAGACCACCCCTACTCTTACTAGTAGATACCTCTGGCACTTTTACTTGCAGAAGAATAAACTTTTTTAGGCTAATTGCTGCTTTGTCTGCCCAAATTTTCTGCTTTGTCTGCTTGTTTCTCCATCCCTCCTTCCATCTGTCCATCCTGTTTTTCTTGTCCGGAGCATATCTTTGAAACCACTTAATGTAATCGCATGTAACTTTTTGCAAGTGAAAAACACAAACAGAAGATAAAACAGTTTTGTAGTGAAATTTTGCCATTATCAGGATCTGAGTTTTGATAAACAGTTTTGTAGTGTAATTTTGCCATTATCATACATTATTTGGCGGGTTAGTTTCTTTAATGTTTACTTTTCAGTGGTTATATTGGATTCTGTGCGTCCGTCTGTCTGTGTGTCCATAAACACAGCCTTGTGTGCATGATAAATCTTCAAACTTTGTAGCCACACTCATGACATTTTACAGATGGGCTGTCGTTAGTGAGAGATGGAACCCTAATGATTTTGGGGTCGGAAGGTCTATGTCACCAAACCTGCTCCAGATACAAATATTTGTAAAATTAGTGGTGGGGGTATATTAGCCAGCCCCACAGGGTGTAAGTTCTAATTTGCAATACTCATTACATTTGGTCATCATCATGACCCCTGTGTGGTTTCTTGGTATTACTTGAGTGTGGGCAGAAAACAACCATCATGGCTGTTACTCTAGCGTAAATGGAGTGTTCATGCATAATTTGCAGCAACTCTGCAAAGCCCAATTCAATTATAGAGCAGTTAGAGTGAAAGGAACTTTGTAAAAAAGGAGATATGTATTATAATGATTGTTATTTTCAGATCTCTGTGACCCAAAATGTTGTGCGGGGTGTTGGATATTTACTTGTTGTGTGGCTATGGTCTTTGTTCTACTTTACGTCTTCTTGTCTTAGGTGAGTGAATCAACTTGTTTAATGGTTCACCAGCACATTAGTTGATTATTTAGAGCAGTGTCGCTGAACAGGTGAGAGAAGTGACTTATCTTTTTATGGTTCACCAGCACATAAGTTGATTATTTAGGGCAGTGAGGGTGAAGAGGTGAGCAAATAGACTTGTTGTTTAATGGTTCACGATCACGTTAGTTGAATATTTAGAGCAGTGAGGGTTAAAAGGTGAATAAATTGACTTGTTTAATGGTTCACCAGTACATAAGTTGAATATTTAGAGCAGTGAGGATGAAAAGGTGAGTGAATTGGACTGTTTAATGGTTCACCAGTACATTTAATAGTTTGATTATTTAGTCCAGTGAGGATGAAAAGGTGAGTGAATTGACTTGTAGTTTAATGGTTCACCAGTACATAAGTTAAATATTTAGAGCAGTGAGGATGAAAATGACTTGTAGTTTAATGGTTCACCAGTACATAAGTTAAATATTTAGAGCAGTGAGGATGAAAATGACTTGTAGTTTAATGGTTCACCAGTACATAAGTTGAATATTTAGTGCAGTGAGGATGAAAAGGTGAGTGAATTGACTTGTAGTTTAATGGTTCATCAGTACATAAGTTGAATATTTAGAGCAGTTAGGATGAAAATGACTTGTAGTTTAATGGTTCAACAGTACATAAGTTGAATATTTAGAGCAGTGAGGATGAAAAAGTGAGTGAATTGAACTGTTTAATGATTCACCAGCTCATAACTTGAATATTTAGAGCAGTGAGAATGAAAAGGTGAGTGAATTGAACTGTTTAATGGTTAACCAGAACATAAGTTGAATATTTAGAGCAGTGAGGATGAAAAGGTGAGTGAATTGGACTGTTTAATGGTTCACCAGTACATTTAATAGTTTGATTATTTAGTCCAGTGAGGATGAAAAGGTGAGTGAATTGACTTGTAGTTTAATGGTTCACCAGTACATAAGTTAAATATTTAGAGCAGTGAGGATGAAAATGACTTGTAGTTTAATGGTTCACCAGTACATAAGTTAAATATTTAGAGCAGTGAGGATGAAAATGACTTGTAGTTTAATGGTTCACCAGTACATAAGTTGAATATTTAGTGCAGTGAGGATGAAAAGGTGAGTGAATTGACTTGTAGTTTAATGGTTCATCAGTACATAAGTTGAATATTTAGAGCAGTTAGGATGAAAATGACTTGTAGTTTAATGGTTCAACAGTACATAAGTTGAATATTTAGAGCAGTGAGGATGAAAAAGTGAGTGAATTGAACTGTTTAATGATTCACCAGCTCATAACTTGAATATTTAGAGCAGTGAGAATGAAAAGGTGAGTGAATTGAACTGTTTAATGGTTAACCAGAACATAAGTTGAATATTTAGAGCAGTGAGGATGAAAAGGTGAGTGAATTGAACTGTTTAATGGTTCACCAGTACATAAGTTGAATATTTAGAGCAGAAAGGATGAAAAGGTGAGTGAATTGACTTGTAGTTTAATGGTTCACCAGTACATAAGTTGATTATTTAGAGCAGTGAGGGTGAAGAGGTGAGTGAATTGACTTGCTGTTTAATGGTTCACCAGCACATTTAATAATTTGATTATTTAGACCAGTGAGGATGAAAAGGTGAGTGAATTAAATTGGTTAATGATTCACCAGCACAGTAATTAATTATTTAGAGCAGTGAGAGTAAAAAGGTGAGTGAATTGACATGTATATATATAGTTTAATGGTTCACCAGCACATTAGTTGGTTATTTAGAGCAGTGAGGATGAAAATGACTTGTAGTTTAATGGTTCAACAGTACATAAGTTGAATATTTAGAGCAGTGAGGATGAAAATGACTTGTAGTTTAATGGTTCAACAGTACATAAGTTGAATATTTAGAGCAGTTAGGATGAAAATGACTTGTAGTTTAATGGTTCAACAGTACATAAGTTGAATATTTAGAGCAGTGAGGATGAAAAAGTGAGTGAATTGAACTGTTTAATGATTCACCAGCACATAACTTGAATATTTAGAGCAGTGAGAATGAAAAGGTGAGTGAATTGAACTGTTTAATGGTTAACCAGAACATAAGTTGAATATTTAGAGCAGTGAGGATGAAAAGGTGAGTGAATTTAACTGTTTAATGGTTCATCAACACATTAGTTTGCTTTATTAAGACCAGTGAGTATGCAAAGGTGAGTGAATTGAACTGTTTAATGGTTCATCAACACATTAGTTTGCTTTATTAAGACCAGTGAGTATGAAAAGGTGAGTGACTTGAACTGTTTAATGGTTCATCAACACATTAGTTTGCTTTATTAAGACCAGTGAGGATGAAAAGGTGAGTGAATTGAACTGTTTAATGGTTCATCAACACATTAGTTTGCTTTATTAAGACCAGTGAGTATGAAAAGGTGAGTGACTTGAACTGTTTAATGGTTCATCAACACATTAGTTTGCTTTATTAAGACCAGTGAGTATGAAAAGGTGAGTGACTTGAACTGTTTAATGGTTCATCAACACATTAGTTTGCTTTATTAAGACCAGTGAGGATGAAAAGGTGAGTGAATTGAACTGTTTAATGGTTCACCAGCACATTAGTTGGTTATTTAGAGCAGTGAGGATGAAATGTGAGTGAATTGAACTGTTTAATGGTTCAACACATTAGTTGATTATTTAGAGCAGTGAGGATGAAAGTATACAAAGACCACCCCTACTCTTACTAGTAGATACCTCTGGCACTTTTACTTGCAGGAGAATAAACTTTTTTATGCTAATTGCTGCTTTGTCTGCCCAAAGTTTCTGCTTTGTCTGCCTGTTTCTCCATCCCTCCTTCCATCTGTCCATCCTGTTTTTCTTGTCCGGAGCATATCTTTGAAACCACTTAATGTAATCGCATGTAACTTTTTGCAAGTGAAAAACACAAACACAAGATAAAACAGTTTTGTAGTGAAATTTTGTCATTATCAGGGTCTGAGTTTTGATAAACAGTTTTGTAGTGTAATTTTGCTATTATCAGGCATTATTTGGCGGGTTAGTTTCTTTAATGTTTACTTTTCAGTGGTTATATTGGATTCTGTGCGTCCGTCTGTCTGTGTGTCCATAAACACAGCCTTGTGTGCATGATAAATCTTCAACCTTTGTAGCCACACTCATGACATTTTACAGATGAGCTGTCGTTAATGAGAGATGGAACCATAATGATTTTGGGGTCAGAAGGTCTTTGTCACAAAACCTGCTCCAGATACAAGAGCAGTTAAAGTGAAAGGAAATTTGTAAAAAAGGAGATACGAGGGACGTTCAAAAAGTAATGTTATTTTGGAAATAAAATGAAAACAAAAATTGATATCGTGATTCGGTTTATTTCATACCTTCAAAGTAATCTCCATTTACAGAAATACACACTTTCAGTCGTTTCAACCATTTCCGGAAGGCGTCTTCATAGTCTGTTTTAGGGATACCCGCTAGACACTGATACACAGCTGACCCGAGTGCTTGTCGCGAGGTGTAGCGCCGTCCAGACAGATGTTTTTTCAATCTTGGAAACAAGAAAAAGTCACACGGTGCCAGGTCTGGTGAATAAGGTGGATGTGGAAGAACTGTCACCTTTTCTTCTTTCAAATATTCCGTCACAACGGCCGACTTGTGTGCAGGGGCGTTATCATGCAGTAGCTGGATATGACGCATTCCGGTGGCTGGTCGGCGTTTCCTGTAGTAGGATTTTAGTTTCGTTAGTACAGAATGTTTGTAGAATAGTCCAGTGACCGACCTTCCTCTTGGAACTGCGACCTGAATTGCAGGACCTTGGCTGGTAAAGAAAACTGCATACATAACCTTCTTCGTACTTTGTGTTCTCTTAGCAATACACGGCCTCCGTCCGTGTTTTGTGGCCCAGATCTTATTATTGACCTTTCGCTGTGGTTCAAAATAGTGCACCCAGGTTTCATCTCCTGTTATTATGTCTGCAAATTTCCGGGTGTCGTATTTTGGGTACATTTTTAAAAGTTTACGAGCAGCTAAAACACGGTATCTCTTTTGCTCCTGCGTCAGAAGATGAGGTATCCATCTGGCTGAAATGCGTCGCACTTTCAAAATATTCTTAAGAATATTATAAGTCGTTCCTGATGAGATCCCTGCGACTCGTGCTATCTGATGAGTGGTCAATCTCGAATCTTGCTTTAATATGTGCTCGACTTTTTTAATGTTTTTTTGAGTGATGGCGGAGCGTGGTCTGCCAGATTTCAAGCCATCCAGAATGGATTCCTGGCCGGATTTGAATTTCCGAATCCATCTAGTAACAGTCATATACGATACTTCGTTATCTCCATAAACACTACATACCTCTTTGAAAACTTCTTTTGCACGTAATCCAATTTTGCAACGCGCCTTAATGTACCCTCGTATTTGAATACTATTTTCAGCTCTCTTTCCAACCATATTTTACTACAGTGTATATGACTAGTTGTTTTCACGAACTGAACATATTGATTTAAAAAACTCGCACACACGTGTATTTGGTATCATTGGATTAAGAATGAATAGATTTACGAATCCGTGAAATTTCACGATTTGCACGTGCGCAGTTAAATAGTTATAGGACGAATAACATTACATTTTGAACGTCCCTCGTATGTATTATAATGATTGTTATTTTCAGATCTCTGTGACCCAATATGTTGTGCGGGGTGTTGCATATTTACTTGTTGTGGGGCTATGGTCTTTGTTCTACTTTACGTCTTCTTGTCTTAGGTGAGTGAATTGACTTGTTTAATGGTTCACCAGCACATTAGTTGATTATTTAGAGCAGTGAGGCTGAACAGGTGAGAGAAGTGACTTATCTTTTTATGGTTCACCAGCACATAAGTTGATTATTTAGGGCAGTGAGGGTGAAGAGGTGAGCAAATAGACTTGTTGTTTAATGGTTCACCATCGCGTTAGTTGATTATTTAGGGCAGTGAGGGTTAAAAGGTGAATAAATTGACTTGTTGTTTAATGGTTCACCAGCACATTGAAAAGGGTGAAAAGGTGAGTGAATTGAACTGTTTAATGGTTCACCAGTACATAAGTTGAATATTTAGAGCAGTGGGGATAAAAAGGTGGGTGAATTGAACTGTTTAATGATTCACCAGTACATATGTTGAATATTTAGAGCAGTGAGGCTGAAAAGGTGAGTGAATTGAACTGTTTAATGGTTCACCAGTACATAAGTTGAATATTTAGGGCATTGATGATGAAAAGGCGAGTGAATTGACTTGTTGTTTAATGGTTACCAACACATTAGTTGATTATTTAGAGCAGTGAGGATGAAAAGGTGAGTGAATTGACTTGTTGTTTAATGGTTCACCAGCACATTAGTTGATTATTTAGAGCAGTGAGGATGAAAAGTTGAGTTGACTTATTTAATGGTTCGTCAACACATTAGTTGATTATTTAGAGCAGTGAGGCTGAAAGGATACAAAGATCCCCCTACTCTTACTAATAGATACCTGGCACTTTTACATGGCAGGAATTAAAAAAAATTATGCTAATTGCTGCCGTCTGCCCAACATTTCTGCTTTGTCTGCTTTTTTCTCCATCCCTTCTTCCATCTGTCCATCCTGTTTTTCTTGTCCGGAGCATATCTTTGAAACCAGTTAATGTAATTGCATGTAACTTTTTGCAAGTGAAAAACAAAAACAGAAGATTTGCATAACTCTATGTTGGTTTTTCAATGATGATGTTGATGATGATGATGATGATGATGATGTTGATGATGATGATGATGATAACAATTATATCATTATGATAGTCAGATGAAGATCCTGCTGTTGATGGTTTCACACCTGTATAAAGTTTCCCAGGTTTGTTAAAGAGCCTTTTGCAACAGTCCTTAATACAGGGCTGCAGACGTTGTTGTTGGTTTAATATCTTCTGACAGAATCGCCATATTTGGTGTACATGATCAATTTTGTGTGACGATTTTGCTTGTGATGATGATGATTGTCACAGGGCTAGAAAAATGTACAGTCTGACCGGGTCTTGAACCCAGGACCTTCAAAATACCTGTAAGATATCTATGAACCGTGTCATATTCGCCCTCCAAATTGAAATTAGTACAGAGAAGCATTTGTATGTTTTTCAGTCATGGTCTGTCAAATATAATAGGTAATGAAAAAATCATGGCTCAACCGGGACTAATCCAGGACCTCTAGCTTACCATGCTAGCACTGTGCTTACTAAGCCAACTAAGCTTTAGAGAACACACGGTTTTCTATCAATTGTTCACCAATAACCTGTACCCAGTTATGATGTCATTTCAATGAATAGAGTCATCATGATGATGGTGGTGCTGGTTTAAAGCCGATATCTCGCCAGTAACAGGCACATTTTACAACAGATATACGCCATTTCATAGCCTGCTAATGATGTGATACATCTGACATAGGTTGCGAATCCAGACTCTTTAATTACAATATAGACAATACAAATCTGGGCTAGTTGGAACCGCATAAAGCAACCTGTGGTGAAGTTTGGTGGTTTATTAGCTCTACTGTGGTGCGGTTTCCATCGTCTGTCCGTCCGCCCGTAAACTTTTTTCTTGTAGTGACTACTCCTTTGAAACTACTGGATGGATTTTCATGAAACCTTACAGAAATGTTGCCCATGATGTCTAGTTGATCCTAGCAAAAATTCACATTGATGTGAAATCCAAGTTGGCCACCAAAGCTAAAAATAGATTTTTAAAAAACAAGTTTCTTGAAAACTATAAGTGATATTGATATGGGACTTTTTCTAAAATTATCAGCATGACATGGTGTTGGTCATTACCGAAAACTGTTTTGATTCGATGTTAAACATGACTGCCAGCGGCCATCTTTGTTTACATAGAGTTATATAGTAAAAAGTTGTAGCGACTACTACTCTGAAAAAGCTTGACAGCTTTTCATGATGCTTGACAGGAATGTTGCTTTTTATGTCTAGTTGATCCAAGCAAAACTTCACAAGAATGCTGATCTATCTAGCAGTAGAGCTTCAGGGTCATTGACCTCTTGTTTTCTTTAAGGTGAGGATGTCGTGTAATTCGTATTGTATTTAACAATGTCTTGTTGAGGACGGGGAGGATTATTGATTTGCAAATGTTGGTCGGTCCATCCCGAAATTTTGTCTTTGCGACAACTCGAGAACAGCTTGTACTACGAACTCGAAATTTGGCAGGAATGTTTGTGTAACAGTGACCTTGAACTTTACCTCAGTGACCTCAAATGCAATCCTAACCTTCCTTTATATATAAGGTACCTATATAGCAAGTTTCATTCCAATATCTCTTTCCCAATGAGTTATTGAGCAGAAACCGTTTTTCTATTTTTAGTAACTGACCTTGATGTTGACCCCCAACGAACCCAAATGCAGTCCCAAACTTCCTTTTGATGTAAACTACCTACAAGTTATTGAGCGGAAACTGTTTTCTATTTTTAGTAACAGTGACCTTGACACGAGTGCCCCCAACTGCTCCCCCGAGCTTCCTTGCCATGTAAGCTACCTACCCTGCATTGCAATACTTCGCTCCTAACAAAAGTTATTGAGCAGAAACTAAGAGTTTGACGCCGCACGCACGCACGCCGCCTGCCAAACTCCAATCTAATAACCAGGTTTTCCTGATTAAAAATCACTAAAAATTGCTTGTCTTTGCGATAACTCGAGGCACTACAAACTCAGAACGTGGTAGAAATGTTTGTGTCATGGTCATTGAAGGGTGGCCTATATTTTAAAAAATCTCTTTTTATTATTTTTTACATCACTGTCTCATAGACGGGACATATTAGCCCTTCAATATGCCATTAAATTAAAATCTAACCCTTCAAACCCAACTTTTGATAATGTTTTTAATCCTAGTTATGAACCTCTTTTTGATCGAAAAATGAATGTCATGCGACCATTTGGTCTTCGTATTAAACCAAAATTAAGATACACTGAAATCGACCTAAATATGATTGCCAAGTACAAAGTACCACAAATTCCACCATAGACTTTGGAAACACCAACAATTATTTTTGATCGATATAATAGTAACAAATCCAGTACAGAACCTACTGTCTTTTAAAGCAAATTTAATGAAATTAAATCAAAATACAGTAACTTTCAACATACGCAGATGGTTTTAAAGATGGAGATAAAGTAGCTGCAGCAGCTGTTGTTCACAAACACAGCATAAAGAGCCGCCTGCCTGACCTGGCCTCTATCTTAAGGCAATTGAACTTGCCTTAAATTATATTCAGGAATCTGATGACGACCATTTTGTAATATTTTCTGATTCCTTTTCATCTCTTCAAGCACTGGCTAATATGAAACACGATAACCCAGTTAGAAAAGTTCAATTCTCTTACAGTTGATAAAGTTATTTTCTGCTGGCTTCCAAGCCATGTAGGAATATGAAGAAATGATAGAGCTGATAGTGCTGCTAAAGCAGCATTAGGTTTACATATATCTAATGCTAAATTACCTTGTACTGATTTCAAAAGTTATTTTAGCACATTTATTCGTAACTCTTGGCAAGCCGCATGGGATTTGTCAGTTAACAATAAACTCCATTTAATTAAACCGTTACTTGGAGAATGGCGTTCTTCTAGTAGACCCATTTGTCGAGAAGAAGTTGTCCTTGCCCGGTGCATGATAGGGCATACACGTTAAACTCATATTTATTACAAGCTGAGCAATTACCAGAATGTATACCCTGCTTTACACCGTTAACGCTCAAACACATCTTGTTGGAATGTGTAGACTTTGATCCTATGCATCAAAGGTACTACAATGTTAATACTATGAAAGAGTTATTTTATACTATAGATTTTAGTCTTGTTTTAGATTTCCTAAAAGAAATCAGACTATATAAATCATTAAAATATGTTCTTATATATATTTACTTGTTTATATACCCGTGAACGGGTATTTGTTAATTTACATATATAGTTTATATTTTTACCGTATCATCCCTTATTTTTTAATAGTTTTTAGCTCGACTATTCGAAGAATAAGAGAGCTTATGTAATCACCATGGGGTCGGCGTCGGCGTCCCACATCAAGGTTTGCGTATAAGCTGTGTTTACATTTCTTATCCTAGCACAACCAAATTTGGCCATGGGCTTCCTTATAGCATTATCTTGAGAGCTGCATAAACAATTTTGGTTCCTGTAACCCATGCGCTCCCATGGAACCCAAATTATGATAGCCCTTAAAATATGTCTGTTTCACATCAAATTTTGCGTGTAAGCTTTGTTTACAGGTCTATGTCTCTTACAATTCTTACCCTAGCACAACCAAATTTGGCCATGGGCTTCCTTATAGCATTATCTTAAGGGCTGCATAAGCAGTTTTGGTTCCCGTAACCCCTGGGCTACCATGGAACCCAAATTCTGATAGGCCTTAAAATATGTCTGTTTCACATCAAATTTTGCGTGTAAGCTGTGTTTACAGGTCTATATCTCTTACATTTCTTGTCCTAGCTGAACTAAATTTTGGAATTGGTTTCCTTATAGTATGTTGTAAAGGGTTGGATAAGTAAGTTTGTCTTCTGCAAATTCTGGGCTCCCATGGAACCCAAATTGTGATGGCCCATAAAATGTGCAATAAAGGCAGATCTAGGTTAGCATGTAAGCATTTATATATCTATAATTTTGTTTGGGATTTGTCATAGCATTATGCATCTTATTACTTCACCCATGGGCTCCCATCTCTCCCCCCCCCCCCCCCCCCCCCCCCCACCCAAGCCCCCTCCACACTTTTTTTTTTTTTTTTTTTTTTTTACATATTTCTGTGTTGTTTTAGGCAATTCTTACACATATATGTTGCAACCCCTGCCCCCCCCCCCCCCCCCCCGCATCTCACACCATCCCCCCCGACTTGAAACTTTATTTTTTACATATTTCTTTGTTGTTTTAGGCAATTCTTACACATATATGTTGCCCCCCCAACCACCCAAACCCACTCCCGCCTCTCACCCCCGCTCCACCCCCACATCCCACCCACACTTGAAAATCTAATTTTTTACTTTTTTTAATTTACATATTTCTTTGTTGTTTTAGTCAATTCTTACACATATATGTTGCCCCCCACCCAAACCCACTCCCGCCTCTCACCCCCGCTCCACCCCCACACCCCACCCCCACTTGAAAATCTAATTTTTTACTCTTTTTTTTTCTTTCCGTATTTCTGTGTTGTTTAAGTCAATTGTTACACATATATGTTGCAACCCCCCCCCCCCCCCCAACGCCTCTCACCCCGTCACCCCCCCTCCCCCCATCCCCCCTACCGACTTGAAACTTTTTCTTTTTTTTTACATATTTCTTTGTTGTTGTTGTCAATTCTTACACATATATGCCCCCTCCCCCCCTACCACAACCCACTCCCACCCCCCCCCCCCCACCCCCACCACCCAAACCCACTCCCGCCTCTCACCCCTGCTCCACCCCCACACCCCACCCCCACTTGAAAATTTACTTTTTTACTTTTTTTCTTTACATATTTCTGTGTTGTTTTAGTCAATTGTTACACATATTTTTTGCAACCCCCCCTCCCCGCCTCTCACCCCCCCCCCCCCTCACCCCACCCCCCTACCGACTTGAAACTTTTTTTTTTTTTACATATTTCTGTGTTGCTTTAGTCAATTCTGACACATATATGTTGCCCCCTCCCCCCTTCCCAACCCACTCCCGCCTCGCTCCCCCAGCCCCAACCCCACCCCAACTTGAAAATCTAATATATATTTTTTTTTTACATATTTCTGTGTTGTTTTAGTCAATTCTTACACATATGTTGCAACCTTCCCCGCCCCACCCCCCAGCCCGCCGCCTCTTTCCCCCCACACTTGAAACTTTTTTTTTAAATTTATTTGTTTACATATTTCTTTGTTGTTTTAGTCAATTCTTACACATATATGTTGCCCCCTCTCACTCTCCACACCCCCCTCCCCAACCCACTCCCGCCTCTCACTCCCGCTCCACCCCCCCACCCACCCCCACTTTTTTACATATTTCTTTGTTGTTTTACTCAATTCTTACACATATATGTTGCACCCTCCCCCCCAGCTTCACCCCCCCACCCACCCCACTTTTTTACATATTTCTTTGTTGTTTTACTCAATTCTTACACATATATGTTGCACCCTCCCACCCGCCCCCAACCCACTCCCGCCTCTCCCCCCGCTCCCCCCCAACCCATCCCCACTTGAAACTTTTTTTTTTTTTACATATTTCTGTGTTGCTCTTGTCAATTCTTACACATATATGTTGCCCCCTCCCAGCCCCACACCCACCACCACCCCCGCCCCCACACTTGAATTTTTTTAATTTTTTTTTTTTTACATATTTCTTTGTTGTTTTAGTCAATTCTTACACATATATGTTTCTTCATTCACCACCCCCACTCCCCTCACCATCCACCCCACCTCACTCCCACACCCACCCCCCACCCCACTCAAAACTCGAATTTTTATTTTATTTTTATTTCTGTGTAGTTTTGGTCAATTCTTACACATAGTTATGTTCTGCTCCCAACCCCACCCCACCCCACATTGTTGTAGCCTTGTTTTCTGATATACTAGCTATAAATTTATTATTCTCTTAAAATCGAATAGTCGAGCTGCGCTGTTCTCCGACAGCTCCTGTTTCTTTATATATTTACATTAATTTTTAATTACTACTTAATTTCTTCATCTTTCATCGGTTTTTGTGCACGATATGAACTATTTATCTGTCGATGTGCCGTAAAACACCATTCATTCATTCATTATTATTTTTTATTTTCAGGAAGATGAAGAACGAAAATGTTTTGCCTGCTTTTTATTTCTTTGTGTTTAAGTGTCTTAAGGTTTGGTATAGTCATATTAGTGGATATTATGGTTTA